>JAWQFJ010002237.1:92937-105832 GCA_034096865.1 Theodoxus fluviatilis
AAACCCCCTCCACACACACAGCCCGTCTCCAGTCCCTCTTTTCCATCAGGCTGTCCATTCTTATCCTGCACCCACTCCTTTCCTCTCTCCTTCCCACCCTCACTCAATCTTTGTGATCTTCTCTCTCGTTTCAATAGTAGTCTGCCTTCCACAAAACACACACACACACACATACACACACACATACACACACATACACACATACACACACATACACACATACACACATACACACACACACACACACACACACACATGGACGGGAAGCCTTCTAAACCTGCCCATCAAGTCGGGAAGAAGGCCAGATCCGCTTTAGGGATCTGTGGTGTGGGACGGCCCCCTCCAGCAGCAGTGCGGGCATCAGAGCTGCGTGGTCCTCGGCACAACCTCGCCATTTTCGTGGTGGAGGCACCATGAATGTCCCTAGAGCCGTGGTGGAGGCACCCTGAATGTGACGACTAGAGCCGTGGTGGGGGCACCCTGAATGTGACGACTAGAGCCGTGGTGGAGGCACCCTGAATGTCACGACTAGAGCCGTGGTGGAGGCACCCTGAATGCTACGACTAGAGCCGTGGTGAAGGCACCCTGAATGCTACGACTAGAGCCGTGGTGGAGGCACCCTGAATGTGACGACTAGAGCCGTGGTGAAGGCACCCTGAATGTGACGACTAGAGCCGTGGTGGAGGCACCCTGAATGCTACGACTAGAGCCGTGGTGGAGGCACCCTGAATGCTACGACTAGAGCCGTGGTGAAGGCACCCTGAATGCTACGACTAGAGCCGTGGTGGAGGCACCCTGAATGCCACGACTAGAGCCGTGGTGGAGGCACCCTGAATGTGGCGACTAGAGCCGTGGTGGGGGCACCCTGAATGTCACGACTAGAGCCGTGGTGGAGGCACCCTGAATGCCACGACTAGAGCCGTGGTGGAGGCACCCTGAATGTGACGACTAGAGCCGTGGTGGAGGCACCCTGAATGCCACGACTAGAGCCGTGGTGGAGGCACCCTGAATGTCACGACTAGAGCCGTGGTGGGGGCACCCTGAATGTGGCGACTAGAGCCGTGGTGGAGGCACCCTGAATGTGACGACTAGAGCCGTGGTGGAGGCACCCTGAATGTCACTAGAGCCGTGGTGGAGGCACCCTGAATGCCACGACTAGAGCCGTGGTGGAGGCACCCTGAATGTCACGACTAGAGCCGTGGTGGAGGCACCCTGAATGTGGCGACTAGAGCCGTGGTGGAGGCACCCTGAATGTCACGACTAGAGCCGTGGTGGAGGCACCCTGAATGTGACGACTAGAGCCGTGGTGGGGCACCCTGAATGTCACGACTAGAGCCGTGGTGGAGGCACCCTGAATGCCACGACTAGAGCCGTGGTGGAGGCACCCTGAATGTCACGACTAGAGCCGTGGTGGAGGCACCCTGAATGTCACGACTAGAGCCGTGGTGGAGGCACCCTGAATGTCACGACTAGAGCCGTGGTGGAGGCACCCTGAATGTGACGACTAGAGCCGTGGTGGAGGCACCCTGAATGTGACGACTAGAGCCGTGGTGGAGGCACCCTGAATGTGACGACTAGAGCCGTGGTGGAGGCACCCTGAATGCCACGACTAGAGCCGTGGTGGAGGCACCCTGAATGTGACGACTAGAGCCGTGGTGGAGGCACCCTGAATGCCACGACTAGAGCCGTGGTGGAGGCACCCTGAATGTCACTAGAGCCGTGGTGGAGGCACCCTGAATGTCACGACTAGAGCCGTGGTGGAGGCACCCTGAATGTGACGACTAGAGCCGTGGTGGAGGCACCCTGAATGTCACGACTAGAGCCGTGGTGGAGGCACCCTGAATGTCACGACTAGAGCCGTGGTGGAGGCACCCTGAATGTGACGACTAGAGCCGTGGTGGAGGCACCCTGAATGCTACGACTAGAGCCGTGGTGGAGGCACCCTGAATGCCACTAGAGCCGTGGTGGAGGCACCCTGAATGCCACGACTAGAGCCGTGGTGGAGGCACCCTGAATGTCACGACTAGAGCCGTGGTGGAGGCACCCTGAATGTGACGACTAGAGCCGTGGTGGAGGCACCCTGAATGTCACGACTAGAGCCGTGGTGGAGGCACCCTGAATGTGACGACTAGAGCCGTGGTGGAGGCACCCTGAATGTCACGACTAGAGCCGTGGTGGAGGCACCCTGAATGCCACGACTAGAGCCGTGGTGGAGGCACCCTGAATGCTACGACTAGAGCCGTGGTGGAGGCACCCTGAATGTACGACTAGAGCCGTGGTGGAGGCACCCTGAATGTGACGACTAGAGCCGTGGTGGAGGCACCCTGAATGTGACGACTAGAGCCGTGGTGGAGGCACCCTGAATGTAACGACTAGAGCCGTGGTGGAGGCACCCTGAATGTCACGACTAGAGCCGTGGTGGAGGCACCCTGAATGCCACGACTAGAGCCGTGGTGGAGGCACCCTGAATGCCACGACTAGAGCCGTGGTGGAGGCACCCTGAATGTGACGACTAGAGCCGTGGTGGAGGCACCCTGAATGCCACGACTAGAGCCGTGGTGGAGGCACCCTGAATGTCGACTAGAGCCGTGGTGGAGGCACCCTGAATGCCACGACTAGAGCCGTGGTGGAGGCACCCTGAATGTCACTAGAGCCGTGGTGGAGGCACCCTGAATGGACGACTAGAGCCGTGGTGGAGGCACCCTGAATGTGACGACTAGAGCCGTCGACTAGAGCCGTGGTGGAGGCACCCTGAATGTGACGACTAGAGCCGTGGTGGAGGCACCCTGAATGTGACGACTAGAGCCGTGGTGGAGGCACCCTGAATGTGACGACTAGAGCCGTGGTGGAGGCACCCTGAATGTGACGACTAGAGCCGTGGTGGAGGCACCCTGAATGTCACTAGAGCCGTGGTGGAGGCACCCTGAATGTGACGACTAGAGCCGTGGTGGAGGCACCCTGAATGCCACGACTAGAGCCGTGGTGGGGGCACCCTGAATGTCACGACTAGAGCCGTGGTGGAGGCACCCTGAATGTGGCGACTAGAGCTGTGGTGGGGGCACCCTGAATGTCACGACTAGAGCCGTGGTGGAGGCACCCTGAATGTGGCGACTAGAGCCGTGGTGGGGGCACCCTGAATGTCACGACTAGAGCCGTGGTGGAGGCACCCTGAATGCCACGACTAAAGCCGTGGTGGAGGCACCCTGAATGCCACGACTAGAGCCGTGGTGGAGGCACCCTGAATGTCACTAGAGCCGTGGTGGAGGCACCCTGAATGTGACGACTAGAGCCGTGGTGGAGGCACCCTGAATGTGACGACTAGAGCCGTGGTGGAGGCACCCTGAATGTGACGACTAGAGCCGTGGTGGAGGCACCCTGAATGTGACGACTAGAGCCGTGGTGGAGGCACCCTGAATGTGACGACTAGAGCCGTGGTGGAGGCACCCTGAATGCCACGACTAGAGCCGTGGTGGAGGCACCCTGAATGTCACTAGAGCCGTGGTGGAGGCACCCTGAATGCCACGACTAGAGCCGTGGTGGAGGCACCCTGAATGTGACGACTAGAGCCGTGGTGGAGGCACCCTGAATGCCACGACTAGAGCCGTGGTGGAGGCACCCTGAATGTCACTAGAGCCGTGGTGGAGGCACCCTGAATGTCACGACTAGAGCCGTGGTGGAGGCACCCTGAATGTCACTAGAGCCGTGGTGGGGGCACCCTGAATGTGGCGACTAGAGCCGTGGTGGAGGCACCCTGAATGTGACGACTAGAGCCGTGGTGGAGGCACCCTGAATGGGACGACTAGAGCCGTGGTGGGGGCACCCTGAATGTGGCGACTAGAGCCGTGGTGGAGGCACCCTGAATGTGACGACTAGAGCCGTGGTGGGGGCACCCTGAATGTGACGACTAGAGCCGTGGTGGAGGCACCCTGAATGTCACTAGAGCCGTGGTGGAGGCACCCTGAATGCCACGACTAGAGCCGTGGTGGAGGCACCCTGAATGTCACTAGAGCCGTGGTGGAGGCACCCTGAATGTCACGACTAGAGCCGTGGTGGAGGCACCCTGAATGTGACGACTAGAGCCGTGGTGGAGGCACCCTGAATGTGACGACTAGAGCCGTGGTGGAGGCACCCTGAATGCCACGACTAGAGCCGTGGTGGAGGCACCCTGAATGTCACTAGAGCCGTGGTGGAGGCACCCTGAATGCCACGACTAGAGCCGTGGTGGAGGCACCCTGAATGTCACGACTAGAGCCGTGGTGGAGGCACCCTGAATGTCACTAGAGCCGTGGTGGAGGCACCCTGAATGTGGCGACTACAGCCGTGGTGGAGGCACCCTGAATGCCACGACTAGAGCCGTGGTGGAGGCACCCTGAATGTCACTAGAGCCGTGGTGGGGGCACCCTGAATGTGGCGACTAGAGCCGTGGTGGAGGCACCCTGAATGCTACGACTAGAGCCGTGGTGGAGGCACCCTGAATGCCACGACTAGAGCCGTGGTGGGGGCACCCTGAATGCCACGACTAGAGCCGTGGTGGAGGCACCCTGAATGTGACGACTAGAGCCGTGGTGGAGGCACCCTGAATGTCACTAGAGCCGTGGTGGAGGCACCCTGAATGTGACGACTACAGCCGTGGTGGAGGCACCCTGAATGTGACGACTAGAGCCGTGGTGGGGGCACCCTGAATGTGACGACTAGAGCCGTGGTGGAGGCACCCTGAATGTGACGACTACAGCCGTGGTGGAGGCACCCTGAATGTGACGACTAGAGCCGTGGTGGAGGCACCCTGAATGTCACTAGAGCCGTGGTGGAGGCACCCTGAATGTGACGACTACAGCCGTGGTGGGGGCACCCTGAATGTCACTAGAGCCGTGGTGGAGGCACCCTGAATGCCACGACTAGAGCCGTGGTGGAGGCACCCTGAATGTGACGACTAGAGCCGTGGTGGAGGCACCCTGAATGTGACGACTAGAGCCGTGGTGGAGGCACCCTGAATGTGACGACTAGAGCCGTGGTGGAGGCACCCTGAATGTGACGACTAGAGCCGTGGTGGGGGCACCCTGAATGTCACTACAGCCGTGGTGGAGGCACCCTGAATGTGACGACTAGAGCCGTCGAGGAAATTGTACCTCCCATTTGTGGTGATAGATGGAATTGTGTACACCCCAAACTGTGGTGATTAGAGGAATTTTTCTACACCTTGAACCGTGATAATTAGGGTAAATTTTGTACACCCCAAACCGTGGCGATTAGAGAGATTTTTGTACACCCCAAACTGTGGCGATGAGAGGGCATTTTTTGTACCCCAAATCATGACGATGAGAGAGACTTTTGTACACCCCAAACCATGGCGATTAAATGAAATTTCGCACATCGTGAACCGTGGCGATTAGAGAAAATTGTGTACATTCTGAATCGTGGCGATTAAATGAAATTTCGCACATCGTGAACCGTGGCGATTGGAGAAAATTTTGCACATCCCGAACCGTGACGATTAGAGGGAATTTTGTACATCCCAAACTGTGGCGGTTAGGGGGAATTTTGTGCACCCCAAAATGGCGAGTAGAGGGAATGTTGTATCTCCTCAACATCTGCGATTAAAAGGAATGTTGCACAGCCTTGAATTGTGGTGACCAGAGATAATTGTGTACGCCCTTAATTGTGGCGACTAGATGACGGTTTGACAGCCTGAACTGTGGCGAGTAGACATTTTGCACACCCTGCACTGTGGCGACTAGACATAATTGTGTACGCCCTGAATTGTGGCGACCAAAAGGGTCATGATATTGTGTACATCCGACGTGGGGATGAAATGGAATAGGTCACACCCTAACTGTTGCGACAAGACTGGTTGTGATATTTTCTGTACGCTCGGCTGAAGTGACTAGCGGGGAAGTGGCATTTCGTACATGTGACGACTATAGGAATAGAGGAATTGTGCACACCCTTAACTGTGGCGACTGAGAGGTCTAGGAATTGTGTACACCCTACTTTAGGCTACAGAATAAGAGGTCGTGGTATGGTATGCATCCCAACTGTAACGACAAGACAGTAACCACGCCCGTATGCCTGGGCTTGAGTAAAGACTGAGGACCAGTAACTATACTAGACTTCACGCACTGCCACGGACACAGGGTTGGACAGCACAGAAAGGTCGACAACGAGTCTACCCCTCACTCCTTATCGCCCTACATCAGTCTCAGGCAAGGCTAGTGCCTGAGACGCTTTCATGGCGGATGGTCCGTCGCACCAGAATGCCTGCAAAGAACTCATGACTTGATCTTCCCTGATACTCTTGAGCAGCGTCAGGTGCTTATGGCCCATAAAGCCACGGCCCGCCCTGGCAGAGCAGTCTGTGTAGCAGGCTTTGTGTGGCAGTCTGCCTCGCGTCTCTGGCCAGCCAGCCAGAGAAATCTCGCACAATAAATGTTTATCCGGTCACATTTCCTCTCTCATGCGAGGATCAGCAACTCTGAGGAATCCAACGGTCAGGATAATTAAAAATAAGCTATCAGCAGAAAATTACACAGAAAAAGTTTACATCATTTTCTATCATTCCTGAGAAGTGGTGTTGTAAGATGCTCTGCCCCTTAGTATTATCATAATTGCCTTTAATCGCCGGAAATCGTCTCCTCACTCTGTAAAAATGTCATTCGTGCATTGAATGTGACAACCAATACAACAGTTGTCTGCATCCTGGCGTTTCAAACCCAACTCGACTGCAGCGTTTTGCTATGTTTCTCTCTGCTGCTGCAACTCGACGGTGTGTCCAGGAAGTAAGAAAGTGGAACGGTAGGGGTGGGGACACTTTCAGGCAGAGACAATGTGGGCAGGGATTGTATGGAGTGGATACACTGAGTCGGAACAGTAGGGAGTGGATACACTGTGGGTAGGGGCAGTAGGGAGTGGATACACTGTGGGTAGGGGCAGTAGGGAGTGGATACACTGTGGGTAGGGGCAGTAGGGAGTGGATACACTGTGAGTAGGGGCAGTAGGGAGAGGATACACTGTGGGTAGGGGCAGTAGGGAGTGGATACACTGTGGGTAGGGGCAGTAGGGAGTGGATACACTGTGGGTAGGGGCAGTAGGGAGTGGATACATTGTGGGTAGGAGCAGTAGGGAGTGGATACACTGTGGGTAGGGGCAGTAGGGAGTGGATACACTGTGAGTAGGGACAGTAGGGAGTGGATACACTGTGGGTAGGGGCAGTAGGGAGTGGATACATTGTGGGTAGGAGCAGTAGGGAGTGGATACACTGTGAGTAGGGACAGTAGGGAGTGGATACACTGTGGGTAGGGGCAGTAGGGAGTGGATACACTGTGGGTAGGGACAGTAGGGAGTGGATACACTGTGGGTAGGGGCAGAAGGGAGTGGATACACTGTGGGTAGGGGCAGTAGGGAGTGGATACACTGTGGGTAGGGGCAGTAGGGAGTGGATACACTGTGGGTAGGGGCAGTAGGGAGTGGATACACTGTGGGTAGGGCAGTAGGGAGTGGATACACTGTGGGTAGGGGCAGAAGGGAGTGGATACACTGTGGGTAGGGGCAGTAGGGAGTGGATACACTGTGGGTAGGGGCAGTAGGGAGTGGATACACTGTGGGTAGGGGCAGTAGGGAGTGGATACACTGTGGGTAGGGGCAGTAGGGAGTGGATACACTGTGGGTAGGGGCAGTAGGGAGTGGACACACTAAGTCGGGATAGTAGGGAGCGGAGACATCGTGCGAAGGTGACGGTGTGAAGTGGGAACAGTGGGTTGCTGTGGGTTTGGGGCAGTTGGAGTTCTTGACAGCGTGGGGTAGGCACAGTGTCGGGTGGGGTAGGCACATTGTGGGGTAGGCACAATGTGGGGTAAAGGCAGTGTGGACGGTGGGTTGCTTTAGGACGCTCTGGACGGAGGCGGCCCAACCACGCGGTTTAGGTTTGCCTTTGCGCGAGTATTGACCACAGCTTCCTCAATGCGTACTAACGAGGTCCGAGCGTTTGGCCAACGTGTCGATGTCTATGACAATTTTTGTTGGCAGAACGAAAATACCCAATAACAAATATCACACAGGTCCAGAGGGCGATATGAGTTTTTTCTGACGTGTTAATTTTTCCAATAAAAAGCCGAGTAATTGGAAAAAGTTTGTTTGTCACCGAGTCCTTTTTTTTGCTGAGCGCTTCCCAACGCAGGCAAGCAGCGGAAGCCACGCCGTGTGCGAGCCTTGGCAGGACAGTTATTGATGCCGGCTTGATTGGACGCTCCATGGAAGCGGGCCAAAAAAGGCGCCGCCAGGCAGGCTGTGGACAGGCCAGGAGAAAAGCTGTGCAGCGCTTCCTCCACACCTGGCGCTGACAGCATCCCACCTTTCCCCTGGGCTCCCGCTCGCTCCTCCCTTGGCCATCTGTCCCGTAGTCGTTCTCGTGTCTGATTACCCTCTCTCTCTCTCTCTCTCTCTCTCTCTCTCTCTCTCTCTCTCTCTCTCTCTCTCTCTCTCTTTCTCTCAAGCCTCAATCAAAGTCCCCGTAGGCAAGTCTACAACGAGGCAAATGGGTTTGTCTACCTTTGCTGACTACATCCGTAATGCTGAAGCATCGAATCCGATGGTATTAAAAGAACACAAAAGCCTGTTCGCAGTGTAGTTTTTGCAAATGTGACTGCAACATCCTTCCGACATGGTAACCTTGAAGAGTTAGAGGTTGCAAGGTCGGTGACCTGGTTGTCAGGTCACGACCCCGGCCGCCATGCGTGGACAAAGGGGGACAAAGGGAGGGCTTGGCCAGTACCCGTCACTGAAAGGAGCATCGCTGTGGCCGCCACAATGGCAGGGCCAGGAGGGCGGGTAGGGACAGCGCGAGACTTCCTCAGGTGGCTGAGAGTGTAGACGTGGTGAGAAACGGAAAGGGTGACTGAGACACGGAAAGAGTGACTGACACTGCCAAATGTAGCTCAAGCGTCACAGGAGTGACTGAGACACCAAAGGGGTGGCTAAGATACAATGAGACAGAAACCAGACAAGTGGACAGGACCCAAACTAGTTGGCTGAGACCCAAATAGAGTGGCTGAGAGCCAGAGTAGCTCAGACACAACACGGGTAGCTTAGACACAATAAGCTGAGACACAATACGGGTAGCTCAGAAGCAATAAGGGTAGCTGAGAAACAAGGGTAGCTAAAAAAGGACCTGAGCTCCGATGAGGGTGTCACAGATACGTGTATAAAATGTACGGTTGAGGCACTTAGAAGGGAAGGTGGTATGCCAAAAAAAGATGGATGAGATACAAAAAGAATGGAAGGTACAAAAAAGGGTGGCCGAGACTCTTGAAGGCCCATTACCCTTGGCAGACCATGCAAAGCCACGGGGTACCTGCATTACTGGAGCTGTCTAGAACACGTGCAAGTCAAGCCACCTGACGGTGCCTCCAGGGGGTGTCAGTGTGCCACACATCACAGCTGGGGGCCTTGCACTTCATGACGTGAGTATCGGTTTGCTTGTAGAAGAGCATATAGAAATGGTTGTGATAACGCTCCTTTTGTTTTTAGTAAGAGGATTGTCGATATGTTTTAGATCGTAATGATGGAAAATAGCAGTCAAGCCAAACCCCTTTAGAAATGACAACTGTTATTTCCCATCATTTCCATCTAAAACATATATGTGTCCCCTTAAAAAACGGAGCGCTAACGCGAGCCTTTCCAACTTGACAGCTATTTTCCATACATGACGTCAGGCCTAGCACCTCATGACGTCACTGTCGGCGGCCCCTACCCTGGATGCAGACGCGAGTAAACACTGCTGTTCCCAACAAAATGGTGCTTGTAGTACACCACAAGGAAACAGCGTACGCCCCAGAACAGTGTGAGACACAATGAAGCCGTATTTGGGCATGCTGTACGAAAGCAATCATCTCAACTTGAAGTTCATTGGTTTCCACGAGAAAGAACTTGGTCATACCAAAATCCCAGGCAAACGTAAGTCGAAGGAACAACTACTACCATGTCAAGACTATTTGTTCCAATATTCCGTGAGTACGCTACGTCATTGTGCTGTCAGACATAACAGACCCGAGATCACGGCCTGCCCCTGCTGTCCGTGCAGACAACTGGATGCAGGACACGGATCAGGACCCGAGTAGGACTCTTCCCTGGGCACTGCCGCCTCCACTCCCTCACCAGACCCGCCCACTCAGCGTCGCCAACAAGCCTGTGACAGCTCTAGCCTGCAGCGGTCACACTAGATGTAATGCGAGGCAGGATTAGTGATATAATCTGCATGGAGTTGTACACCATACCTGAAGTAAGAATGCGCTCTTTACTAATCATTATTTCAAGCATCGTGCAGGGAAATAAGACAGAAGAGGAGGAGAAGGAGGGGGGGGGGGGGGGGGGGGGGGGGGGTAAGGGGAGGGGGAAGAGGAGGGAGGGAGATGGTATTCGTCGCAGCCGCTAATTCTGATCAAAGCCCTCTATGACCGCGCTATGACCGCGACAGCCAGGCAGACTGCAATCCGAGAGGTCTCCTATGCGTTCTCCATTTCCAACCGCGACAATATCAATTATTATTTGACTAAATATTATTTTACAAAACTCTTTCACCCACGGAGGGGAAAAATTATTCATTTCGCGAACAAAGAGCGGGCGAGGCCAGGCCTCCAGCACACAGACTGACAGGTGCCCGCCACGCAGACTGCTGGAGATTCACCCGCCTCTAATTGAGCCTCTTATAGAACTGGATCATCAAGTTTCTGTGAATATAATCCATAAATCTTTCACTGTCTGTCGCTTTGTTCACATGACCCGCTCCCCACTTGAATATGTTCATGCGAGAAGGACGCCGCACGCTGCGTCCAGAGAAAGGGAGATCTATCATCACCACATCGGCAAATACGGCCTCCACAAAGGGCGGACCGGGGCCCGCCATCCCGTCTGTCACCCTCTCTGCCTCCTCCCCGCTTCTTCCCAGCCCCTTGCCCAGGCCTGAGCGGAGGCTGGCGCCGTGGGGCTGGGATGACAGGCTGGGTGTCTGTCTGCCTCAAGACAAGTGCCTGCCTTTGAAGCAGGTGTGGACGCCGCCAATGAACCGTCCCCCTCTCCACCTCCAGGCCGGCCAGGCAGCGCCGACTTCAAAAGCAACATTTGCACACGCGGTATAAATTACAGCCTTCATTACTTCTGCCTGTCAGAAAGAATTCCTTGGATTTTGGTTACAAAGATTTTCATGCAAGTTGGCCTCTCCAGCTCTCTCAAAGCACGTATTGTGTTTCTTGAGCCCAAGCTTCGACCGGGCGCAATAATACGGCACTGGTGACATCTGTTTATGCCGAAACTGGGGTTATATTGATCAAAACACCATTTTCCATGCCTCGTATTGGGCGAGCAAATAAAGGGGAGACTGGCCAGAGAAAACGCAGTCCGTAAAACGGCAGGCCATGGCTGTGCGAGAGAGAGGTACAAGGGCAGGCCAGGGCAGGCGGTAGAGAAAGGCAGAGGGACAGACAGAAGGCGGCAGGAAAAAGCGGAGAGGGAGAGAATTGGGTGTATTAAGGGCTTGATGGGAGGGGAAAGGGGGGGGGGGGGGGCAGTGGGGAAGAGGCAGAGGGAAAACGAAGACGGGTTCACTTCAGGCCAACTCGCCATCTCCACTTCGATGACCTCCGGTCAGACTGGGCGCCGCGCCATGCTGGTTGAATTGGCACCTTGACTTTGAGTCAACATGACAAGTGATTGCAGTGCAACAACCACCGTCTTGTGTTCAAAACATCTCAAATACTTCCTGCAAAGGCCGGAAATGTACGGCCTCGGGATTTTCCGCCCACGCACGATTCTACCCTCGAAGAGACGTCCTCATTTCACTGGTGCATAGCAAACATACGGAATATTACATCATGCGTTTTGTTCCCTTTTGATTTGTTTTACACTAAGAGCTTGCCACAGATTTGTCCATAATACTATCATGTTGTAAGAATGCTTTGGGGACAGGAGCACGAGTTGCAAGAAACATTACAAAGCTGCAAAGAAAAGTACAGTACTGCAAGAGACAGTATAGACAGTCCAGCACTTCAAGAAACAGTACAGTACTGCAAGAGACAGCACACTACTGCCAGAGACACTACAACACTGCAAGAAACAGTACAGCACTGCAAGGGACATCAAAGTACTGCAAGGGACAGTACATCACTACAAGAGACAGTGCAATATTACGAGGAAAAATACAATATTCCATGAAACAGCACAGTAGTGCAAGATACAGTACTGCAATGGATCTGGAAAAAGGCAGTACAGTGCTACAATGGATAGTGCAATACTGCGAGAAACAGTACAGTGCTGCAAAAGACTGTACGGTAGTGCAATAGACAGCGTAGTACTACAAAGTAAAATACGCCACTGCAAGGGACACTGCAGTGCTGCAAGGGAGGTAGAGCAGTGCTGCAAGGGAGGTAGAGCAGTGCTGCAAGGGAGGTAGAGCAGTGCTGCAAGGGAGGTAGAGCAGTGCTGCAAGGGAGGTAGAGCAGTGCTGCAAGGGAGATAGAGCAGTGCTGCAAGGGAGGTAGAGCAGTGCTGCAAGGGAGGTAGAGCAGTGCTGCAAGGGAGGTAGAGCAGTGCTGCAAGGGAGGTAGAGCAGTGCTGCAAGGGAGGTAGAGCAGTGCTGCAAGGGAGGTAGAGCAGTGCTGCAAGCGAGGTAGAGCAGTGCTGCAAGGGAGGTAGAGCAGTGCTGCAAGGGAGGTAGAGCAGTGCTGCAAGGGAGGTAGAGCAGTGCTGCAAGGGAGGTAGAGCAGTGCTGCAAGGGAGGTAGAGCAGTGCTGCAAGGGAGGTAGAGCAGACTACTATGGATGGAGCAGTGCCAGAGCATGGAGCAGTGCCAGAGCATGGAGCAGTGCCAGAGCATGGAGCAGTGCTCTTCTCCACTCACAGCCTCGTGGCG
>JAWQFJ010002238.1:0-42825 GCA_034096865.1 Theodoxus fluviatilis
CTGTTATCACCGTCGTTGACGCTTTTCATTTAGCTGTATGCGACGTGGGACACTCCCTTCTGAGAAATGAAAGAATAGTCCTCCAGCGAAAGGACTGCGCAATGCAGACTGTGTTGAGTACTTTTTCCGCAAGTAAAACAACAGATATGGGAAGAAACTTGGTCGGATCAAAATGATGGAACTTGTCGAATTCAAACAGCAGAAACACAGGAACGGGGTAAGAGAGGACTCACCGCACTGCAGTACGAATATGCAGATTTCACGTCAGACACAACGATGACAGCAGTATGAAGACGATCAATATGGCATATGCACGGCGCAATAGACAATCGAAACTGCATCCCGGTTAAACATGAGCTGCACATGGTATAAACGTTGTGATTTAATCGCTCCTCTGTGACAGTAAACCACCCATGTCCTTAAAGCCCGCTCTCCAATAGAATGAAAATATCGATCGCAGGATGTATGTCATTAGTTACGGCAGTTTCAATTTCACTGCATTAGCATCCGCGGAAGATTCTAGCAGTCCCTGCCTTATTGCTTCGTTCAGCTGCTGGTGCGTGGGTGTGATTGTGTTGTGTGTAGTTGTGTGTGGCGTGGCGTCGCCAGTCTGTGCTGTGCGTGCGTGCGTGTGTGTGTGTGTGTGGGTGTGTGTGAGAGAGAGAGGGAGTGAGAGGAAGGGAGAGGGAGAGAGAGAGTAGACTCAAGTCATTTGACATTTGTTCGCCCTGTGGAAGCTCGTGTTAAGTGGAAATGGCGATGAGGAAGGATATTAATAATGGATCGCATCAAGGGCTGGGTTTTCATTAGTTTCTTCTTCGACGGCAACATAGCAAGAGACTCACCTTCGGTCCCTAGGGAACAATTCGGGGCGCCAGGAAACGCTATTCAAAGAAGGAATATAACTGATCCGATTATATTGTTTCGTAAGCATAGACATCGTCGCACTCGTGTGCACTGCAAACCCAATTTTAAAAAAAGTTGGCATTGATCCTAACATAGGAGATAAAGTAGCTGACAACGACACGCGTAATCTATCTCTCCAGTGGGATCTGCGAGAAAGCAAAAATGCAGGCAGGCTGTCCAATCCGCACATGATACGAAGCCCTTAAAAGAAGGGGTCATGAGAAAATTTTAACATACACGCCAAATTCATTTTTCAGTCATAAATTTGGCCCCTCTGTGAGAGCGCTGTATTTACTTTAGGTACTTCGCAGTCATGAGGTCACAGCCAGATCAATAATACCATCCAAGGCCGCTCCAGCGATACTTCCACCTCATAGAAAAACACCCTGGAGCGCGTTTTTGGGCAAGGACTTCTCGAGAGAATATCGGATGGCTAGGCGTTGCCATTCATGGTGTCGTCAGTTCACAAGGAGGCACTAGCTTGGGGCAAAGAGGGTGGCGTGCGAGGTAAGCACTATTCCGGAGTGTCCCCTCGGCTGCGCGTCCGCTGCAGGAGGCCCTTGATGAACCAAAATGGCGCGAGAAGAGTGCCCTAATTGGTTTGTGCCTGCTTTATAGATGGGCAATGCCATGTCAATGGGTGCTTGCCTCACATAGTCCTTAGAGAATGAGAACGAGTCGTTTCCACTGGAATTATGTTGGCTTATTCGGAGTGTGTATCTGTTGTATATTTATCGAACAGCAGTGCGCATAGCTTGCTTTCTGGACACAACACAGTCTAGAACAGCATTTGTTGGCGTCGTGTGGCAAACTCGAAACACGAATGAGCGCGTACATGTTAACTCTCTAGGAAATTATGTTTCCCTTGAATTGAAAAATACGGAAGTGTATACGTAGGCACAACTTTGTTTCGCGCAGAAGATTGTCGCCAGCTATAACACCGGGCGTCTACTTGTTTTGCATTTACGCCTCGGCAAAAGCTCCTCGTGCCATGATGTGTTAGCGGTATCCAGGTGCAAAAGTCTCTAGCTCGGGTGACATGCTTATATGCGTCAGGTGTATATTTCGTCTGTCGGCAACTATTTTTCGACCCGACCTCTTTCCTGCCAAGACGCAGCTCCATGTTCTGCTCGGACTTCTCGGCCTTGCCACATTATTAGATTTTGATTGACTTTTAAGACAAGTTCTGTTCTATAAGTAGAGAGGCGTACGAGACCCTGAAATGCTTGCTCGCCCCTCGGCTAGCCCTCGAGGAGCTGTACCTTGCCTATAGGAAACAACGATCCTGGGACAAATAAGCTTTGGCTCCATGGACAGCCCAGACCAGTCACGACAGGCGATTCTCCTCGGGGCTTTCGCCGTTAAAGCATCCCTACCTTTTATGCATGGAAGTTGTTCTTCTTCTCGCAAAGACAGTGGCTGCATGTTTGTCTGAATGCCAGGCACAGACTATAAGCAGCTAACGGGCACTTGCTCGTAGTGCGTTCACCTCCCTTGAGTTCTCAATAGGCAGTTCGCTCCGGACATTTGATGTTACATGTATATAGTCATTGCCCATGCCTTCTCAGTAGGGTAAGCGGTTTCCATGAACAAATTTCAACACAAACATTTCATTTTCTTGAATAAACGCTTGTTTATTGCCTCAATGAGCGTAATTTATGAGTTTTGTGCAAAATAGTCTTAGATTTACTTTAACGGTGTATGTCAGAGAGCAGAGTGCTATCCCACAGGCCTCTCGTGTGACCTTATCAATATTCCTTATAAATATTTCGGACGGATTAGTTCCATCACGTGATATGAACTGTTCTAGACACTCTTTCACCGGCAGGCGAAGTCTCCAGTGGACTAGAATGTAGTAACATTCCCTGTGTATACTGTCTCCGACAAGCATTTATATATTTTCAAAATTGAGAGCGATAATTTTTGACACTCTATAAATCTTATTGACACGACATATACAATTTGGAACTCATTTGAACGAACAAAAACCAAATCTAAAGGTTACAGAAATATCCATCCTCTGAGGAAAGCAAATTAAATGTCATCGGCGATGTTACGCTGTCGTATGAGGATACGAACGAAGGAGATATCTACTGCCATCAACCGGCGTCTCAGATGCTTCCACAAAGGTGTATGTTTGAAACATTGGATTCATTTTGCACATTATCTCACTTTGATATCGTTCTCTCTCTCTCTCTCTCTCTCTCTCTCTCTCTCTCTCTCTCTCTCTCTCACACACACACACACACACACACACACGCGCACACGCACACGCAAACACACACGCACACACACACGCACACACACGCACACACACACACACACACTACATATACACAACCCACTCGGCTATACGTAAAACACATACGTAAATAAACACACACATAGTTCTGGAACTCAAAAACCTCAAACAAAAGGTAATTCATTAAGCAAGTGAGCTCAGTATTCTCGGTTGTAACCGTCCTGAAACAGGTCACGAGGAATGTACGAGTATTTTCGCGTCTGCATGAAATCAACGATTGTCATCACGCCAGAAGGCAATGGATGAACACAACGTTGAAGAGCACTTCCCGTTTAAAGTAAGCTACGTTTACCGTCAACCTAAAGTTGGCTCACTCAGACAAACCCCGTTTTTTGCGAATACATTTTAAATAAAAGAAAACAGTTAGCGCATAATAGTATGTTCTTCATTGCTGACATTTTAACTAACAAGGTGATTGAGTACGAAGGATGAAACACTTTACTAGACAGACGGTAAGAATGTTAAGGTTTAAAGCAAAAATATTAAAAATGAAGGCAGTAATAATCACAAAGAAACTGACAGCCGTGGACAGAATGACGACCACTATGATGACTGCAAAAGCTACATGAATGTTACATATCATACATAGTTTTGTTTCCTTAAACTAAAAACGGAGAAACGGAGAAACGTAAAAAACCAACAACGAAAAGCCTAAAGCAAGTGCAAATTTGATAAACTAATGCATGTACACAGTTATTTCAGTAGGTGCTGGCGAAGGATTTAAGTCTCCTGCCAATCAGTGGATTGCTAAGACTGTCTTATATTCCTTTCCATTTCAAACATAATGGCAAAAAGCAATGACTCATGCAAAGAACGTGCGCTTGAATCTACCAATGAATAAGGAAACACTAGGTCAGAAATGATATCCAACGACAAGACTGAACACATCTATCTCGAGTATTCAATCGTCGAAAAAGAAACGACATTTACGGAAAACACTCCACTACCCAAACTAAACAAAAACACACAGGACAGTCGGGCTGAACAAACTTTCTAGAATATTCAGTCATCAAAACAAACACGACAGTCGCATAGTATAAACTTACCGAGAACACCCAGCTACCCAATCTTAACTGACAAAAACACATAACTACAAGACACGATATTACAAAACAAGCGCTCTCCCGACCGACGATTGCTCACCAAGGGCAAACTTGGGCGCGAAGGTGCCGCTGTCAATGACCGCATTGAGGCCAACCCTGGAGTTCATGCAGGTCTTGATACACAGCACGCACTCCAGGCGGAGCACGACGTTGGAGAACGAGTTGGGTAGCGTGCCAGGTGGTCCAGGCACTCGAAGAGCAGCTCGAGGCCGTGGCGGTCCAAGAACTCTTCCATCCAGCGCCGAGAGCCCCCGGCCAGCTTGCGCCGCAGCCCGCAAAGCGAGGGCACGGTCGGGTGGCGTAGGAAGCTCACGCACGACTGGAACAGAAAGCAGTCGTAGGCCACGTCTGCCAGACGACTCTCGGAGTTGGACCTCATCCGGAAGCCTGAGTCCGACTCGCCGTCCGACTCGCCGTCCGAGAGCGAGGTGTTGGGTACCAGCAGGGAACGTCGCAGAACAGACCGCCGTCTTCGAGGAACTCTGAGGTTCCCAGGGCGTCCCAGGCTGACCCGTCCCGGGGAGAGGACGTCCACTGTCGGAGGAGCTGATTTCGGAGGCGTGCCAATCTCGGGGATACTGACCCTGTCCTCCACGTCGGTCAACTTCAGCAGCATGGCGGCGTTTTAGGAGTGTGCGCCCTTTGGCGTTGTTGGGGTCCTTATGATAAAATGCTCGTAGATCCACTTGAATACCAAGTTAGTGGAACAAAACTAAGTAACTACATCTTTGCTGTCAACCACGGGTACTCGGTACCGAGCCGAGCAAATCTGACTGATTGGTCGGGTTCGGAACGTCAACGATAGAGCGTAGGCGATGACGAGGATCACGATTAGATCAAGGACGACGCAAAGTATGTAGTGGTGGATTTGTAAAAGTTTCACTGCAGACAAAACATCTCCAGTTTTGGACCACTTTGACGCTCAAAAGTCATTCCTACAAACACTTTCATCGAATAGCTTGAAAGCCGTTGGGCGTTGTGCAATGGTGAATGCTTCAAAAAGGCGTGGCAATCACCGGACCAAAAGGGCAACCACGCACACTACAAAATCAGTCGCTGTCAGAACCCCAATGTGTTTTTACGCACACCTGCGAGGATTCTCCCGCCGCTTCACCAAATCATGGACACAAATCACGCCAGGGAAAAAGTCCTCCCACTCAAATGCCGATCGAGAGTGGAGATGTCGGCGACAGTTCGCGAAAAATCAACTTGATGAATAGTCTTTGACTTCCCGGCGTAGCCTCGCACTGACAGCTACCCTTTTCGCGCTATCGTGCTAAGGTTAGGATTGTTATGAATAAAATAGTGTATTAGTGAATGGCAACAATATGCATCCTACTTCTCGATGCAGCGCTGTCTTTATGAAGTTGATGAGTTATCCACATTCTTCCATAAAAGGTACACTTCTTCAACGCGTTCTGACTTGCAAACAGAAAGACTATGCCGTGCTGCTTCTGACATTATCGCATTAAACTATATGTGAAAACGACTCACGCCACCAGTGGTCCTCAGCTGCGGGAAGACAAAACGTCTTCAGGGCGGAGACTGAAGCTTATCTAAATGTGACGCACTTCTGAATGTCGCCCGGAAATAAACACGGCTGAAGATGAGAATGGCTCATGAAGTTACCGACAGTGCCTGGGGTGGTGAAAGACCGCCTCTGGGTCGATGATGCCTATTGATTTCACATGCACTGTGGCCTTAAGAGATTAGCTCTGACAGGTTTCATATCAAAGGCGCGAGAACAAAGTCAAAATCCAGGCTCGATGTTCCTTCCTGAAAACCAACAGGTCGTAAGTCTGGTGTTGACACACGCCTCCTCGCACTGTGCTTCCACCACGAAAGTATCTCAGAAGTGCCAGGGACTCCAAACACGAGTTCACGGTGACCACATAAAAACAGGGACAGATGAGCATTACCATGCAAAAAGCGACCAGGGACGTCAGGGCGGCGTTCCGTATGGAAACCTGTGTACTGCAGCAATCAGCTGTCCAGGAACACCACAGCTTGGAAAGAGGGACGCTTCCCTCACAGCAATCAAGCCAGAACTGTATGGGCAGCCACCACAATGGTGGCAGGCAATCGTGATCTCGTCGCCTGAATGGAACTGCGAGCACATCGGCCGTGAGAGAGAGGCGGGAGGCCAGTTGAATGGGAGTCGTGCGATTGAGCCACCGGGAGCATCAGCCACCGCTGCCGACAGCCGATCACTGCGCTAGCGCGGGAAAGCCATCGTTTGCCCCAGTTTTTCGATGTCTCCGGGTTTCGGATAGGTCGATGAGGAATTCTAGGGATTTATATGCGGTGGGAGAAACCTGATTCCGGCCATAATGCATCGCAGGAACTCTCTTGCTCCGAGGGTAGAGGGTGAAGACGATGACAAGGGAAGAGAAGAAATTTTTAAGTTCAGTCATAGGGTTGACTAAGCATAGCAAAGGGCTGAAGTAATGTCACCCGTTCCTCAAAGAACAAGGCTGTAATAATCTTTTCTTCAAAATTAACACAAAGCTCAGGTTATCTTGTTCGGCAGCGTAGCAAACAAAACCTCATAGTTGTATGGAAACATTGACGGAAATATCTTCTGATCATAGACTGCTCCAATAAATCAAGATTTAACTATAGTGCATCTATAGATAGTCATTCCAGCTTCCTGTCTAAAGGAAACGCAGCTTGCGGCGAAAGCATGCCAGGCAGCAAGGGTCTCTCATTCTCGGCAACCTTCAGCACTTATTTCCATAGTGACGGGCGCTTGTTGTGCATTGCGCAACTCTTTCATTTTTTTAAGCTAGTTAAAATTGAATCGCAAGAAAACACTTCATCCCGGAGCTCGGGACTGTCACATTACGCGAGATCCTGAAAATTCAGTGGCACTGTTTTCGACACTAGCATCGAAAAAACTATCTGTGCCGCCCTTCCTTTTGTAATCAGACTCCAATGGCCAAGTCCGTGGTTGATTAAGAACGCCACATAAGGCAGCTTTATCGCTTCTAGCGCCTTTCCCGAGTTTCGGTGCGGGTTTGGTGGGAAGCAGCAACGGCAGGATCCAGGGAAGGTGGGTGGTATGTTTTGCGGAGGCGTCCTTTCACAATATGGGCTGCCGCTGTCGGGTCTGTGTGACAAGAGCAGGCGAACCCTTCCAATAGGCTTGTTTGTACTTCTGGTCAATGCTCCTACCGCCTTCAAAGCGTGTGGCCACCTACACACCTAAATGCCGTGAGATAGGTTAATATGTTGGAGTTAAAAACAGAATTCTTTCGCGATGAGAGCGAAATGAAATATCGACATCATGAGTACGAGAGTCGTGTTCAGACACAGTGAGTCGCGCAGGAAAGATTCTGTACCACGGCGAATCCGAAAAGGCGGAGAGGCAGTTTCTGTTCCTAGGGTGTTTCTAGCACAAAGCGGTTGGTCACATGCAGCCAGCGATATAAACTGTAGTTTGACTTTCTCCAGTCCGTTTCAAGATTCATTTCACTGAACGTAATTACATGCACACATGAGAACAAGCTCATCTAGTCACCGAAGCACCTGGCCAGGAAAATTGCTCCCAGTCCACCCAAAGCCCACAACCATCGCAGAGTAACCGATAATGTCGGGAAGAAGAATTGATAACTTTCCAAGTGATCGACAATATTCAGTTCTCGTGCCAGAAAATTACGCACACACACACACACCCAGAGCAATAAATACCAGTGTGATCACGTTAATAACCTTAGAATTCTCTATTTAAAAAGGGTACGTTTCTGAACACAGTAGTTTTACTGTCCAAAAGCGGAGATGACGATGTTTTCATAAAAAGGGTTACAAACTGCGATTATAAAAAAGGTCGGTGATTACGCAAAGTAATTCTTATTTTCGGTAGATGCTATTTGCTGTTTTTTGCCAGCGAGAAGAAGCACAATTATCGCATAGGCCAGATCTGGTTTATGTTCTGATCGTCTCTCACTGTAGTCACTAGGTGGGAAGACGGGAAAATTGGGTCTATAGAATTCGGCTCTGAGAGCTCCGATATTGATCCGTGTCGTCGTATTAGTCACGCCAGTAGGCAAAACAAGCCTGGTCCTACATATGACCGGGACAACTGTCGCAGCCTTTGCCTGCCATGCGAAAAACAGTTCTGCATAATTTTGCCATGTCAAAAATAAAGTCTATGCACATGGACGTAAACGCACCCTTCTCAAGGCAATCAAATTCAGTTCAAAACAGCGACTCACAGAGGAGGGTGTCTCGAAAAGCTTGATGTAGCCGCAGCTAGAACAGTGAAAGTTGTTCATAAGATTAACATGGAGTTTCTGCACCAGGTGTCACTCTTTCTCTTTTCTTTCTCAGTCTTTCATGACCGATCGCAGAGAGAAGATGGAACGACCGGAGCAGTGGCACGGTGTTTCAACCTCGCTGCTGCGTCTTGTTTTGCGTGAATTCCCGGTGCGTGGCTTCGACACTATCCGCAGATGAAATCACAACAACCGGCTCCCGTCAGCAAGCAATGGCAATGTCTGACAACAGACAAGGAGATGGCAGCGTCCGAATCTTGAGGACTGTCGTCACAACAAACACAAACTGACACAGTGCCTCTTGAGCACGCTATGGCGTTCTGGAAGCGACGCAACAGAGATCCAATAGGTGCACACAAGAGCTGGAAGGCGGGAGGCACCGGTGGTGGATAGACAGGCAGGCTGCCAGACTCGCGACCGCAGAAGGAGTGAGGCAGACAGGCTGCCCGCCCGTACCCACGTCGCGTCCCCCAGACGGTCAGAGACACTGAGGGGCGGGCGGTGCTACTGGAGACGATGCAGGGAACAGGGAGGTCCCAGCCTCTCAGAGCAAGTGTCTATTTTCCAAAGAGACAGGGAAATAACAATGGTTCGTCCCACTCCCGGAACGACTCAATTTCACAGCTACGACTCTTTCCAACGCGTTAGCCTTTTCCTGCCAAGAGGAAAGTTTTTGCCTATCTATTCTTTTTAAATGAAGCTAAATTAACTGCCTTTGCTCGAGAAAAAAAATGCACCCCATGTTCTACTGCACGCTAAATGAAAGTGCATCAATGTCAGACTCTCCGTTGCATTCCGATTTTTTGCACAAACCGAACGGTAAGTACATGTAGATCTATACCTTCGCAGGTTGCTCTGCGCGGTGACGCCTTTTCCTTTCAGAAGCCCTTTCGCTCTCTCTCTCTCTCCTTGTAGTTGTTTCTTCTGCGTCGGCCTTTACTTTGCCAAGGATGCTCCCTGTAGAGTCCGTCCTCCCACATTTGGAGCCCGTTCGTGGCGAGGTGCCCTGTTATAGCGCGGCCATTCAATCGGACAGGCACGATCTAGTCCATCATCATTTGCTGATCCAGTCCCCACGTCGTCAATTTCCGGGACAGCGATTTCCCCTCCGCTCCCGGGGGACCCGATAGAGGAATGACGTAGAACCCCGTGTCTCATCAACACGCAGACCTCCAGACAGACAGTGATAGAACGCCAGCATGCCTTGAGTCGTCTTCCACAGTTTACTGTGATATTTATTGATTGTGGGTTTTGTTCCTTGCTTGCTGCTATTACTGAAGTTGAATTTGAATTTTATAAAACAGTTATTTGTTGAAGAATTTGTAAATATACACATACGAATA
The DNA here is from genome assembly GCA_034096865.1 of Theodoxus fluviatilis. Taxonomy (NCBI): domain Eukaryota; kingdom Metazoa; phylum Mollusca; class Gastropoda; order Cycloneritida; family Neritidae; genus Theodoxus; species Theodoxus fluviatilis. The sequence goes on from JAWQFJ010002238.1 coordinate 9,929, forward strand.
GATGGCTGTGTTGCACTAAGAACATATTTCAAGGAGGAGGAGGAGGGGGGGGGGGGGGGGAGGAGGGGGGAGGAGGGGGCATAAGGAGGAGGGGGGGAGGGGGAGGCAGGAGGAGGAGGAGGAGGAGGAGGAGGAGAAGCAGGAGGAGGAGGAGGAGGAGCAGCAGCAGCAGCAGCAGCAGCAGCAGCAGGTGCAGGAGCAGGAGGAGCAGCAGCAGAAGCAGGAGGAGCAGGGAGAGGAGGAGCAAGAGGAGCAGCAGCAGGAGCAGGAGCAGGAAGAGGAGGAGCAGGAAGAGGAGGAGCAGGAGGACGAGGAGGATGAGAAGGAGAAGGAGCAGGAGGAAAAGCAGGAGCAGGAAGAGGAGAGCAGAAACTATGGGAGGTGGAGAAGAAGAAGAGATGGCAGGAGGAGGAGAGTGTGTGGAAAGCAATAGTGCAAATGATATGGTATTCTTGTCCGAAGACAGACCCATATTTGCGTGAAGCAGCCAGTAGTTTTTTCGTGCCATGTGATCGTAGACTGTAATACAGCAACAGAGGAAACATACTGTAAGATGCAAAGAGAAGAAAAGATGTCACATTCTATTACAGCAGACCAAGATACTGCAGAACACTAGACATTGAGTTGTCAAGCTGGACATTGGCATCGCGAGATTGCCTGAGTTGCCAAATTTGCAGCTTATTTCAGGTCATGACTGATTTCAACGTAGCAAAACAACCAGTCCATAATTACTTTCTTTGCAAAGAAAACAACATACCATTGATCAAACGCTCTGAAAGGGTTCCTCGCGGGTGTGCGGGTGATGGAGGAAATGCAATAATACTGCCACAATCAATCATGTTCCGCTTGCAACTGTCTGTGCTGTATGTTCTGTCACTTCTGGAGACGAATCCACAGATGCCTTGGCTTTATTCACAGATAACATAATCTTCTGGAAACAAGAGAGCCAAGAATAACGTGTTGGGCATAAAATCCACACCTGCCCAGATTAAAATACATGACATAATGTCATAGATACATATACATCCTCCAATTGTGACGTATCTAAAAAGAACGTGATTCCACGAAATTATGAAACATCACAACAGTAAATCATGCCACCCGAATGAAAGCGACATGACATTGGGGAATTTGTTCCCCTGAAGAAGTTGACAGGGCCATACATCACGTGAACAGCAACAGGAAGACGGTGCTGTTAGGCAGAACGTCAGTGTCATTTCTTTAATACACAGCATTATAAAGAATCGAATCCTCGCATTCTATTGCTGAGAAACCGAAACCCAACTGGAACCATCACGGAAAGAGTAGAAAGAAAAGGAGATGTTTAGTCAGTAATGGCAGTACCTAAGACATAAACAAAAAAGGCGAGCATCTTCGTGTAGAAAAACATTCCTTTCCTCAGTATACATTGAGCTGCCCACTGTTGGAGGCCGCGGAAACTTGTTTCGTCTGCGTTGGACCAAAACACTGAAACTGGATCGATTGGACCTGGCATGGATAAACTTCGAATGTCCCCTTTGACCTCCGCTCCTTCTCTCCCCCACCGACCAACGCCTAACATACCTCTTCCCCCGCTCCTCCCTCTTCCATCTCTCCAGGTGTGACCTTCCCCTAGATCCTGGCGTGAGAGAAGTTAGGCTCTAAAAGATTTCAGTGAGTAAAGCACTCACCGAAGTGATAGTCGGAAGAGTAATGCCACTACGTGTGAAAGAAAACAAACATAGGGGCACAGATGGCAAGGACAGACATTAAGTTATGTCGAGCAGATTGATAAATGAGAAGAAACTGTACTGTAAGGCACAGAGGCAAAGGGTCCACTAGTGTGGCCCGCCTGCGGCAGTCATTTCAAAGGAAAAGGATGCAGACCCACAGCGCATAGTACCAACTTAGTATCCGATTGTGTGGTTGTAAAACACACTCATTCACCCTGCTTACATAGTACCAACTTAGTATCCGATTGTGTGGTTGTAAAACTCATTCATTCACCTTGCTTACATAGTACCAATTTAGTATCCGATTGTGTGGTTGTAAAACTCATTCATTCACCTTGCTTACATAGTACCAACTTAGTATCCGATTGTGTGGTTGTAAAACTCATTCATTCACCTTGCTTACATAGTACCAATTTAGTATCCGATTGTGTGGTTGTAAAACTCATTCATTCACCTTGCTTACATAGTACCAGTTTAGTATCCGATTGTGTGGTTGTAAAACTCATTCATTCACCTTGCTTACATAGTACCAGTTTAGTATCCGATTGTGTGGTTGTAAAACTCATTCATTCACCCTGCTTACATAGTACCAGTTTAGTATTCGATTGTGTGGTTGTAAAACACACTCATTCACCCTGCTTACATAGTACCAGTTTAGTATCCGATTGTGTGGTTGTAAAACTCAGTCATTCACCCTGTTTACAATAGATAACATTGACGTTAGTTTTGCATATTTTTTTGGTTCTGCTGAGAAGAAGCTTTAGGGAAAAGGATCATACACACGACTTCTGGAGAATCACATGATTATCAAAAGGCACAGCATTTGACTGAGGAGTACAAGACCAAAACATGCAACAGAGCTGCAATGTCATCTCTAAACTCTTACCAGTAGTCTTCGCTTCAAATCCCACGGTTTTTCTGCATTTAAAGCACCTTGTAATTTTTTGCGCCAGAGGTAGCCTAAACAGTGAAGATTCTAGACCGGATTGTAAGAAAACTCTTTGCAGGTAGAAACCTGGTGGAACAAAGTATGTACTGATATCACTATCTTCTGGTAAACACGTAATCAATGGTCCATAAAAGTGAATAGAAAACAGGTGAGGAAACTGCTACATCTCCTGCTTTGTGTCATGTAAGGGCACACAATGCACGATATCCCGTGGCATCATCTGCAACTAGTCACAAGTACAAAAGTTTCACATCGCTCAGAGGAAGACAAAATCAATTCCAGCGTGATGAAAGCCATTTGATCGTATCCTCAGAAATCAAGACACCTGTTTCAAAAGAGAAGAAGAGAGTTTTGAGGAAAGAGAGAGAGAGAGATAGAGAGAAAGAGAAAGAGAGAGAAAGAGAGAAAGAAAGAGAGAGACAGAGAGAGAGAGAGACAGAGACAGAGAAATACAGAGACAGAGAGAGAGACAGAGAGAGAGACAGAAAGAGAGAGAGACAGAGACAGAGACAGAGACAGAGAGAGACGAGACAGAGAGAGAAACAGAGAGAGAGGCAGAAAGAGACATACACAGAGAGAGACACACAGAGAGACAGAGAGAGAGAGACAGACAGAGAGACACAGAGAGAAAGAGACACAGAGAGAGAGACAGAGAGAGACAGACTGACAGAGAGAGAGACAGACAGAGAGAGACAGATAGACAGAGAGAGACAGACAGACAGAGAGAGACAGACAGAGAGGAAGAGAGAGAGAGACAGAGATAGAGAGACAGAGAGACAGAGAGAGGAAACAGTACACATGTACAATGCTCTTGAATTAGGCAGAAATCGTATCCTTTTCAAAGCATACTTCGCGTGTCTGACCTGCAAGATATCTTCAAAGATGAGTTGCAAACTAACATACAATGGGAAGAGAAGTGTCTACTGTGCATATTATTATAAGTACACTCAAAAATGAAACAAGACAGAGCACAAACAGTCCTGCATGTCGAAAACTATCGGTTCTATTCTTTGACAATAACACATACATGTTGAGCAAAATTTACGTCAAGGAAAAGTTAACAAACTTTCTGTTTCTTTTTGTGCAAAAAGACCTAGAACTTTCAACGTGCATGCAGTGAGCTAAACTTGTGATTTAAAATGCACAAAACACACATTGAAGCATCCGAAAAATCAATATAATCCATTGAAAGCTATTTGCCCTCAGGTTGTTATTTGAAAGGCAAGAAATTCGTGCAAATGGAATCTCTTCGCGTGGAGGAGAGTTACAAAGCAGACTGGATGTACCACATCGGTAAAGGGCATTCTCAGAACTCTACTGGGTCAAGGCTGTTGTACATTTTTAACGCATAAAAGCTTTCAGCTCCCACTCACCAGCCGAAACAATTCTCTCTCTCTCTCTCTCTCTCTCTCTCTCTCTCTCTCTCTCTCTCCCTCTCTCTCTCTCTCTGTATCGATCTGTGTCTATATCTCTCTGTCTCTCTCCATCTTTGTCTCTCTTCTTCTATCTCTGTCTCTCTCTGTCTCTCTCTGTCTCTCTCTGCCTCTGTATCTCTCTCTCTCTCTCTCTCTCCCCCTCCTGTCTCAGTCTCTCCCCTCTTACAATCCCCCCCCCCTCTCTCTCTTTCTCTCTGTTTTCGTTCTAGCCTCTAGTGCATTTTCGGCATTGTTCTTGAAACCCGATTAAATCCTGCAAGGAACAAACGGTGTCAACGAGGAGAGGGCTCGGCCACACAGCTTCCTGAATACAGCCTGGATGCCTGTGACCGGAGTGCTGCAATCAGCCTCACAAGCGGCACTCTGCTCGGCCTAGAAGAAGACAACCGCAGACTACACTGCTCAGATGATGTGCTCGCCCACAACGTGCAGCCCCCATCCTTAGATTAGTAATTGTCGATGTTGACCTAACTGCGCGTCAGACAGAGGGTGGTTTGCCATGAATGACAGTTTGCAAGGAGGTAAAGCATGTTGACACAGTGGATATATTGTTTGAGCAAAGTTATCCTCTGCCCTGATTATTATGCCTGCCTGTGTGTCTATCTGTGTCTGTGTGCCTGTCTGTGTGTCTGTCTGTGTGCCTGTCTCTCTGTCTCTCTCTCTCTCTCTCTCTCTCTCTCTCTCTCTCTCACACACACACACACATACACACATACACACATACAGACACGTTCATGCATGCAGGCTTGGAAATACGCTCGCGCAAGCGCATGCATACATGCCCGCGCGCACCTACACACACACACACCTACACACACTCACACTCAAGCAAGTCAGCCAGTCAATTGGTCAGTCCATCGGCCTTTGGCCGTCCGTCAATCCTCCGGTCCATCCACCTATCCGCCAGACCATCGGGTCGGGTGTGTGTGTGTGTGTGTGTGTGTGTGTGTGTGTGTGTGTGTGTGTGTGTGTGAGAGAGAGAGAGAGAGAGAGAGAGAGAGAGAGAGAGAGAGAGAGAGAGAACTTGAACTTGAACTTGCTTTATTCGTAGGCCGACAGCCCATTGAATGATCATCATAGTTACATAACAACATTTACTTACAATCCTTCCAACTCTAGGGCTGGCTAGACAAACATACATTTTCAAGCAGATTATAAGCAGATTGTGTTTCTATACATTTCTCTTGCCTTAGCTTTAGTGCATAAAATATAAACACTGATACATCCATAATTTTCCTGATATTGTTACCTTTTAAGAGGTAGGCACAGTATCTTTTGTTAGGATATACATATTTTGCAATATATCTTTCCCTTAGCTTATCATATGTGCTACATTCTAACAAGAAGTGGGTTTCGCTTTCAAGGGTGCTACAAAATGGACAAACCAGATCGTTTGTTTCATTGTGCCTGTAATGCTGGTTAACGAGAGAGAGAGAGAGAGAGAGAGAGAGAGAGAGAGAGAGAGAGAGAGAGAGAGACAGAGAGAGAGAGAGTGTGTGTGTGTGTGTGCATGAGAGTGTATAGGCGCACGCGCATTTGCATATCGATTTGATACTCCGGAATGTATCCTTTTTTATTGTTTCAGATAAAATAGTTCATCCTATTATACCATCAGCCACCGGCGTCTACCTCATGTACTTGTAAGCCCCATGGGGACTCCACACACACACACACACACACACACACACACACACACACACACACACACACACACACACACACACACACACACACGCACACTTTTGCTTCGCTGTCTCTTAATCGCATACAATTGACTTGACTTCTGCTATTTTACACGGGCATTTTTGCACGATATCAGCCAATAATTGCATGATTAGTGTTTTTAGTAGTTTCATTTTGGGTAGTCTTCTTGCATAGAACGTCTTTATCTTAGAGTTGAGGAAGCACGTAAGTCTTCTCTGTCATGTAGGCACTTCCAGCGCACTTCAACATTACGGGATGCTTGTAAGTGAAATGTCAAGTCAGGTGCCGAGCCCAGTCTTGATGGTACATAACGATATGCTGTATAACACAGCATTTGGTGACGAAAGGTGTGAGGTAACGGGCAAAGAGAACGTGGACAGTGAAAGAAAGACATCAAAATCACATAAAACACATACATCACGGTCCGACGACGGAAGGAAATGACTGACGTTGCAAGGGAAGCAACTCCTCCGAACTTTCCGCATCGAGCAACCAGAAGTTGTTCAGGGCGAAATCCGGCCAGCAAAACAGAGTGATACATTTATGTCCATTCCCAGGCACTAATATGATTTAGAGATTATAGGTAAAACTACATCTCTAAGACATTTTTCCTCCCCTCTGCAATTGATAACCACACAAAATCTACTTTCTGAAAATTATGGAGTGCCTTAATCGTCATTGTTCGCTTGAGCCTCCTAGTGTAGAGGTGAGCACCAATGCTCTAACAGAAATGTACGAGTGCTAAATCTGCGATCGAACACAGACAATCGGTTCAGCGTTACAGGTTACCTAGTTCTTATAGAGTTGTTTCTTTGTCAAATGAGTTTAACTCTCGTCCCACCTCTCAATTCAAGGCCAGCACTGGGCAACTGTGAGAGCTAAGGTGGAACAATGGTGAAAGATAACCGTGGCAAGATTGGCCGCAACATGTTTGAATGTGTGGTTGTAAAACTCATTCATTCACCTTGCTTACATAGTACCAGTTTAGTATCCGATTGTGTGGTTGTAAAACTCATTCATTCACCTTGCTTACATAGTACCAGTTTAGTATCCGATTGTGTGGTTGTAAAACTCATTCATTCACCCTGCTTACATAGTACCAGTTTAGTATTCGATTGTGTGGTTGTAAAACACACTCATTCACCCTGCTTACATAGTACCAGTTTAGTATCCGATTGTGTGGTTGTAAAACTCAGTCATTCACCCTGTTTACAATAGATAACATTGACGTTAGTTTTGCATATTTTTTTGGTTCTGCTGAGAAGAAGCTTTAGGAAAAAGGATCATACACACGACTTCTGGAGAATCACATGATTATCAAAAGGCACAGCATTTGACTGAGGAGTACAAGACCAAAACATGCAACAGAGCTGCAATGTCATCTCTAAACTCTTACCAGTAGTCTTCGCTTCAAATCCCACGGTTTTTCTGCATTTAAAGCACCTTGTAATTTTTTGCGCCAGAGGTAGCCTAAACAGTGAAGATTCTAGACCGGATTGTAAGAAAACTCTTTGCAGGTAGAAACCTGGTGGAACAAAGTATGTACTGATATCACTATCTTCTGGTAAACACGTAATCAATGGTCCATAAAAGTGAATAGAAAACAGGTGAGGAAACTGCTACATCTCCTGCTTTGTGTCATGTAAGGGCACACAATGCACGATATCCCGTGGCATCATCTGCAACTAGTCACAAGTACAAAAGTTTCACATCGCTCAGAGGAAGACAAAATCAATTCCAGCGTGATGAAAGCCATTTGATCGTATCCTCAGAAATCAAGACACCTGTTTCAAAAGAGAAGAAGAGAGTTTTGAGGAAAGAGAGAAAGAGAGATAGAGAGAAAGAGAGAGAGAGAGAAAGAGAGAAAGAAAGAGAGAGACAGAGAGAGAGACAGAGACAGAGAAATACAGAGACAGAGAGAGAGACAGAGAGAGAGACAGAAAGAGAGAGAGACAGAGACAGAGACAGAGACAGAGAGAGACGAGACAGAGAGAGAAACAGAGAGAGAGGCAGAAAGAGACATACACAGAGAGAGACACACAGAGAGACAGAGAGAGAGAGACAGACAGAGAGACACAGAGAGAAAGAGACACAGAGAGAGAGACAGAGAGAGAGACAGACTGACAGAGAGAGAGACAGACAGAGAGAGACAGATAGACAGAGAGAGACAGACAGACAGAGAGAGACAGACAGAGAGGAAGAGAGAGAGAGACAGAGATAGAGAGACAGAGAGACAGAGAGAGGAAACAGTACACATGTACAATGCTCTTGAATTAGGCAGAAATCGTATCCTTTTCAAAGCATACTTCGCGTGTCTGACCTGCAAGATATCTTCAAAGATGAGTTGCAAACTAACATACAATGGGAAGAGAAGTGTCTACTGTGCATATTATTATAAGTACACTCAAAAATGAAACAAGACAGAGCACAAACAGTCCTGCATGTCGAAAACTATCGGTTCTATTCTTTGACAATAACACATACATGTTGAGCAAAATTTACGTCAAGGAAAAGTTAACAAACTTTCTGTTTCTTTTTGTGCAAAAAGACCTAGAACTTTCAACGTGCATGCAGTGAGCTAAACTTGTGATTTAAAATGCACAAAACACACATTGAAGCATCCGAAAAATCAATATAATCCATTGAAAGCTATTTGCCCTCAGGTTGTTATTTGAAAGGCAAGAAATTCGTGCAAATGGAATCTCTTCGCGTGGAGGAGAGTTATAAAGCAGACTGGATGTACCACATCGGTAAAGGGCATTCTCAGAACTCTACTGGGTCAAGGCTGTTGTACATTTTTAACGCATAAAAGCTTTCAGCTCCCACTCACCAGCCGAAACAATTCTCTCTCTCTCTCTCTCTCTCTCTCTCTCTCTCTCTCTCTCTCTCTCTCTCTCTCTCTCTCTCTCTCTCTCTCTCTCTCTCTCTCTCCCCCTCCTGTCTCAGTCTCTCCCCTCTTACAATCCCCCCCCCCCCCTCTCTCTCTTTCTCTCTGTTTTCGTTCTAGCCTCTAGTGCATTTTCGGCATTGTTCTTGAAACCCGATTAAATCCTGCAAGGAACAAACGGTGTCAACGAGGAGAGGGCTCGGCCACACAGCTTCCTGAATACAGCCTGGATGCCTGTGACCGGAGTGCTGCAATCAGCCTCACAAGCGGCACTCTGCTCGGCCTAGAAGAAGACAACCGCAGACTACACTGCTCAGACGATGTGCTCGCCCACAACGTGCAGCCCCCATCCTTAGATTAGTAATTGTCGATGTTGACCTAACTGCGCGTCAGACAGAGGGTGGTTTGCCATGAATGACAGTTTGCAAGGAGGTAAAGCATGTTGACACAGTGGATATATTGTTTGAGCAAAGTTATCCTCTGCCCTGATTATTATGCCTGCCTGTGTGTCTATCTGTGTCTGTGTGCCTGTCTGTGTGTCTGTCTGTGTGCCTGTCTCTCTGTCTCTCTCTCTCTCTCTCTCTCTCTCTCTCTCTCTCACACACACACACACATACACACATACACACATACAGACACGTTCATGCATGCAGGCTTGGAAATACGCTCGCGCAAGCGCATGCATACATGCCCGCGCGCACCTACACACACACACACCTACACACACTCACACTCAAGCAAGTCAGCCAGTCAATTGGTCAGTCCATCGGCCTTTGGCCGTCCGTCAATCCTCCGGTCCATCCACCTATCCGCCAGACCATCGGGTCGGGTGTGTGTGTGTGTGTGTGTGTGTGTGTGTGTGTGTGTGTGTGTGTGTGTGTGTGAGTGAGAGAGAGAGAGAGAGAGAGAGAGAGAGAGAGAGAGAGAGAGAGAGAGAGAGAGAGAGAGAGAACTTGAACTTGAACTTGCTTTATTCGTAGGCCGACAGCCCATTGAATGATCATCATAGTTACATAACAACATTTACTTACAATCCTTCCAACTCTAGGGCTGGCTAGACAAACATACATTTTCAAGCAGATTATAAGCAGATTGTGTTTCTATACATTTCTCTTGCCTTAGCTTTAGTGCATAAAATATAAACACTGATACATCCATAATTTTCCTGATATTGTTACCTTTTAAGAGGTAGGCACAGTATCTTTTGTTAGGATATACATATTTTGCAATATATCTTTCCCTTAGCTTATCATATGTGCTACATTCTAACAAGAAGTGGGTTTCGCTTTCAAGGGTGCTACAAAATGGACAAACCAGATCGTTTGTTTCATTGTGCCTGTAATGCTGGTTAACGAGAGAGAGAGAGAGAGAGAGAGAGAGAGAGAGAGAGAGAGAGAGAGAGAGAGAGACAGAAGAGAGAGAGAGTGTTGTTGTGTGTGTGTGCATGAGAGTGTATAGGCGCACGCGCATTTGCATATCGATTTGATACTCCGGAATGTAGACTCCACACCACACACACACACACACACACACACACACACACACACACCACACACACCACACACACCCACACACACACACACTTTTGCTTCGCTGTCTCTTAATCGCATACAATTGACTTGACTTCTGCTATTTTACACGGGCATTTTTGCACGATATCAGCCAATAATTGCATGATTAGTGTTTTTAGTAGTTTCATTTTGGGTAGTCTTCTTGCATAGAACGTCTTTATCTTAGAGTTGAGGAAGCACGTAAGTCTTCTCTGTCATGTAGGCACTTCCCAGCGCACTTCAACATTACGGGATGCTTGTAAGTGAAATGTCAAGTCAGGTGCCGAGCCCAGTCTTGATGGTACATAACGATATGCTGTATAACACAGCATTTGGTGACGAAAGGTGTGAGGTAACGGGCAAAGAGAACGTGGACAGTGAAAGAAAGACATCAAAATCACATAAAACACATACATCACGGTCCGACGACGGAAGGAAATGACTGACGTTGCAAGGGAAGCAACTCCTCCGAACTTTCCGCATCGAGCAACCAGAAGTTGTTCAGGGCGAAATCCGGCCAGCAAAACAGAGTGATACATTTATGTCCATTCCCAGGCACTAATATGATTTAGAGATTATAGGTAAAACTACATCTCTAAGACATTTTTCCTCCCCTCTGCAATTGATAACCACACAAAATCTACTTTCTGAAAATTATGGAGTGCCTTAATCGTCATTGTTCGCTTGAGCCTCCTAGTGTAGAGGTGAGCACCAATGCTCTAACAGAAATGTACGAGTGCTAAATCTGCGATCGAACACAGACAATCGGTTCAGCGTTACAGGTTACCTAGTTCTTATAGAGTTGTTTCTTTGTCAAATGAGTTTAACTCTCGTCCCACCTCTCAATTCAAGGCCAGCACTGGGCAACTGTGAGAGCTAAGGTGGAACAATGGTGAAAGATAACCGTGGCAAGATTGGCCGCAACATGTTTGAATGCACCAGTGGAGCTGCGTGAGTGTTGAGAAAACAAATAGAATGACTCGATGCATGACGAAGTGGTAAATCCACGAGATTTCAGCATGAACTATTGGGTGAAAGTCGCGGAACAACTCCAGCATATTTACGTAGACAAAATTCGTCTGTGGCATCCATTCAAATCAGCCTCTGAGCCGGGACAATCACTATAGTAACTATCGACTTACAACACGGTTTCTCTGTTTTAATACTGTGCAAGATACACCTATAAAAATTACCACTGGCGCAGTATTTGCAAAGGTTTTAGTTAAGTTCACTTTCTGAAGACCCAAACATCATTGTATTCTCATATAACTGTTGCTGGAATTAGACATTTTCCAAAAGTTCAAACCATGGAGCATAAGAAGTTATACAATTCCAGATCTGTCTTATCAGACGCTCTGACCAGCTGTTGCCTGGGACAGAACAACACCAGACCCTACACTCAAGTCTTTCAAGAGTCAGCGACCAGGATCTCCCGGTCAGGACCGGCTGTCGGCTCGGCTCTTCTCTATCTAGCCTGGCCCTTTTGAAGGGCAATTGATCACGGCGTATGTGAAGGCTAGGTCAGGTCGCTGGTGGCAAGGTTGTGTTCAACTTGGTGACACTGGTCTGTTTCAGCCCCGCATCAGCTACACCGTCAGACACCGTGAACATCAATTAACTTCTCCCTCATCCTCCGTCGCCCTCCAAATCTATTCCGCCTAGACGGAGAGCGACAACGAAGTGAAATGAAATATTTGCCGGGTACATAAGCAAGCGACGAGATAGATGAAGAAATGAAGCTTCAATCATGTGTAAGAAGAGTGTCTGACTAGAGAAGATAGAGTGACGTCGTGTAATAGTAGTAAACTCTGTAGTGATGAGATCAACTATTTTGAGGCGATATTAAGGCATTTCATCTTTTTTCTTCACTTTGCTAATACAATGTGGGAACATGTGAGAACTTGGGCATACTTACTAGAAGACTGTCAGTCTCTGCGCGCGCTGTTGTGCAGTATGAGTAGTGTCGGCATGCTCCCGCCTACTTAAATTAGACGTAGACTTATGAAACCATTGGATGAAGATGAGAATTGCCTTGGAATCGAAGCACTTTCAGACAAACATTTTTCTTTTTAAAGCTGCAGTATCAGGTCCCCAAAACTTGACCATTCAAAACAACAAATCAAGAACCATTGACCAAAGGTTGGAAAGAGCAAAGTAGGCGGAAAAGAGGAGATGAAATAGGAGTTTGTGTGTCTAAAGCACACACACACACACACACACACACACACACACACACACACACAAGAGAGATAGCAATACGACAGAGAGTTATCAAACAAATTTACTTTAGAACGGCCAAAGGGGTGCAAAGACAAGCTCAACCTGTTGTGGAAAGTGGCAAGGGAAGGAATGAAGGAAGGATATAAATGTTCGCCGAGACATTTAAAAGCCACGAGGGAGTAAACATCTTAATCGATCCATTGAAAAACCGAAACTATTCCTCAGCGGTCAACAGCTGGAGTGCAACGAGCTCCCGTCACGCCAAAGGACCATGCATGCATCCTAGCAGCAAACCCTGTAGCAGTCGGCAGGAAGAAGCGACTGCCTGAGACATCGTTCCCAGTCACGCACTCGCACTCGACAAATGATGACACACGCGACGAGAAGCAAATTCTTGTCTCTCACGTCCGGCTTTGCATGAGACTTGACACGCAAGAGCTTCAACGATTACCCTGTGCAGACCGTGGGCAGTTTTCGTACGGAAAAAAAGTTTTCAAAAATGTCAGTGACATAAAAACCAAAATAAAATGCTGAACCACATTTACAAGACCATTGCATTCAGAATTAAAGCACAACTAACTGACGAAATATAAAGATACAGCGTATTCAAAAGAACAGTGAACAAATAAAAACCACTTCTGGCTTTTTGTGGTTCCTTTCTTCCATTTGAGTGGTGCTGTTAGACACAACAGACATGTATGAAAAAAAAAATTAGATCTGCATTTTCGCAATTTGGGAACAGAACTGACATGCAAAAGAAAAGTCAAAATTGTTTTTATATTGCGACTTTTCATCCATTGATGGGTGCTTGAACCGCACACTTTAAACCCCTTATAACGGGGCAACTCACCACTCAGACGCCATCTCAACTCCATGGGAAGCGAACAACCAGGCTGCCAAATGGACGTACCAGTCATTCTACCACAATGTTCCAGATCAGCACTCACAGGTACCCGTCTTATTCATGGGTGGGGATAACTAAAGTGAGTGAGGCGTCTTGCTTAAGGATGCAAATCCGATCGGCGCAGCTTCATAGGCCTCACCCACTAACCACAAGCGACCGCAGGTCGAGCGCGCTGACCAAAGCCACAGAGCCCCACAAACTGGAGTTGGGGGAAGACGATTCAACAGTGGTCAGGGTTAGCAAGATCTTGCTGCATTTAAAAGAATATATTCTGGAGGTGACTACAATCAATGTAGCTGGAACTCCGTGGCCTTGTTTTTCTTTCATAGCATTGAGATTGGTCTTGACTCCTGGATCGATGAAGCCTAAGTCTCCCCAGCAGATGGAGCTAGGGCGAAAACAGCGTTCGTTAAGCTGGCAGGTCCAGTACTTCTTTTCCCCTGCTCGCTGTCAGGTGGTTCGATGCCATTTCATTCCATTCCATCAGTTTATCATGGTTTGTCAAGAATCCCAAGACGTCTCCTCTCACCAGGGACGTAATATTTCTTTTTTTCCTCTCTCCATGAGGGGTTCCTCGGTGTCCCCACCCCGAACCCTCACACCATCCCTCTGATCCGACTGCTAGAAGCTAAGAACAAAACAGCCAAACGAGTCACACATTTCAGTAACAGTATATTATCTGAAGTACCGCACGCTTCCGTCGAGACTCGAGATTAATGGAATGCATATCGGTCTGTTGGAAGATGTACATTTGTGAGTTTATTCCATTGTAATGATGTCAAACGCGAGCAAAGCAGTATCCTCTGGCCTGACTTTCCCCGTTTTTCGTTTTCCTCGGAGGTTTAGCCTAACTTTGACCAAATGTAAACCGTCGTATGTCAAGATCCATTTTAAGATCGGCGACCCTTTTTGATGAAAACGAAGTAAAGACGATGTGAACAGAAAAGGTTGTATGAGAAAAGCATAGGTGGCAAAGATTTCATTTGGATGAAAAGAGATCAAACAAAGGTTTATACATAATAAATGGGCAAGCACGCATGCACGCACATTCCCACAGACGAAACAAGCACGCTGATGACGAAGGAACATTCACAAAAATATGAAGAAAAATAAGAATGACATAGTCACGCAAACACACACAGACAGAGAGAGAGAGATAAAGAGAGAGAGAAAGAGAGAGAAAGAGAGAGAGAAAGAGAGAGAAAGAGAGAAAGAGAAAGACAGAGAGAGAAAAAAGATAGAGAGAAAAAGAGAAAGAGAGAGAAACAAAGAAAAAGAGAGAGAGGTAGACAGAGATAGAGAGATAAACAAAGAAAGAAGATAAAAAAGTGAGAATAGAAAAACACAGAGAGAAAAACCCACAGAAAGAGAGAGAGAGAGAGAGAGAGACAGACAGACAGACAGACAGACAGACAGACAGACAGACAGACAGACAGACACACACTTACATGTACAGAGAGAGAAGAATAACTGAGTACAGATAAAAACAACCCGACGTCATGAGGGAAAAGGGTTAGATAGCGCAAATGTTCTGGGTACGTAGCGATTGACACGAAGAATTAATCGATTGCTGCTTACAGAAGGACAAAGTACTGTTCGAATTCGATGCGTCATCCAGACATTGGTGACAGCAGTTTCCCCATATTTGCTATGTTAGCAAGTCGACAACGGTTAACACATCCCGACATTTACTTTAATTTTTGTCTTCGTATAGAAAAGTCTCTCTGCAAAACCTTTACTCATTAAGTCGTGCAAACATATCCAGGGAACTGCGTCAGATACACAGTGGAGCAATTTAAAGAAAACGTGGAAAAACAGCATTTATCTGAATGCGGTACATGTGTTGTTTTCGTAGAACCCGACAGTGACGCACAACAGAAACCCGTGCATACGTCTAGTCGAATTAAATGGAACAATCATACCAAGAACGCCCATATCAACTTTTTATCTGTCATTTACTGTCACAATTTTAAAAGGTTTGTTTCTTTCTTTCTTTCCTTTTTTACAGTTCGGCAACAGAAAGAAAGTCTAAACGTGTTGATGTCATTAGATGCTGTGGTTTTGCTATATTTTTGTCGAAGGTGCTCGCACCTATTGCATTCTTCTGTGCCAAAACGAAGTTTCATTTCTTCCTTTATTTTATTGCAAATAGTGAAGAAATATTAACTTCAAGGGACAAGAAGGGAGGGTGGAAAGAAGAGAGAGAGAGAGAGAGAGAGAGAGAGAGAGAGAGAGAGAGGGGGGGGGGAGACACAGATAGATAGATAGATAGATAGATAGATAGATAGATAGATAGATAGATAGATAGATAGATAGATAGATAGATAGATAGATAGATAGATAGATAGATAGATAGATAGATTAGATTAGATTAGATTAGATTAGATTAGATTAGATTAGATTAGATTAGATTAGATTAGATTAGATTAGATTAGATTAGATTAGATTAGATTAGATTAGATTAGATTAGATTAGATAAGATAAGATAAGATAAGATAAGATAAGATAAGATAAGATAAAAGATAAGATAAGATAAGATAAGATAAGATAAGATAAGATAAGATGATAAGATAAGATAAGATAAGATAAGATAGATTAGATTAGATTAGATTAGATTAGATTAGATTAGATTAGATTAGATTAGATTAGATTAGATTAGATTAGATTAGATTAGATTAGATTAGATTAGATTAGATTAGATTAGATTAGATTAGATAGATAGATAGATAGATAGATAGATAGATAGATAGATAGATAGATAGATAGATAGATAGATAGATAGATAGATAGATAGATAGATAGATAGATAGATAGATAGACGGATGGATAGATAGATAGATAGATAGATAGATAGATAGATAGATAGATAGATAGATAGATAGATAGATAGATAGATAGATAGATAGATAGATAGATAGATAGATAGATAGATAGATAGATAGATAGATAGATAGATAGATAGATAGATATCTCTCTAGACTATCTATCTATCTATCTATCTATCTATCTATCTATCTATCTATCTATCTATCTATCTATCTATCTATCTATCTATCTATCTATCTATCTATCTATCTATCTATCTATCTATCTATCTATCTATCTATCTATCTATCTATCTATCTATCCATCCGTCTATCTATCTATCTATCTATCTATCTATCTATCTATCTATCTATCTATCTATCTATCTATCTATCTATCTATCTATCTATCTATCTATCTATCTATCTATCTATCTATGTCTATCTAATCTAATCTAATCTAATCTAATCTAATCTAATCTAATCTAATCTAATCTAATCTAATCTAATCTAATCTAATCTAATCTAATCTAATCTAATCTAATCTAATCTAATCTAATCTTATCTTATCTTATCTTATCTTATCTTATCATCTTATCTTATCTTATCTTATCTTATCTTATCTTATCTTATCTCTTATCTTATCTTATCTTATCTTATCTTATCTTATCTTATCTTATCTAATCTAATCTAATCTAATCTAATCTAATCTAATCTAATCTAATCTAATCTAATCTAATCTAATCTAATCTAATCTAATCTAATCTAATCTAATCTAATCTAATCTAATCTAATCTATCTATCTATCTATCTATCTATCTATCTATCTATCTATCTATCTATCTATCTATCTATCTATCTATCTATCTATCTATCTATCTATCTATCTATCTATCTATCTGTGTCTCCCCCCCCCCCTCTCTCTCTCTCTCTCTCTCTCTCTCTCTCTCTCTCTCTTCTTTCCACCCTCCCTTCTTGTCCCTTGAAGTTAATATTTCTTCACTATTTGCAATAAAATAAAGGAAGAAATGAAACTTCGTTTTGGCACAGAAGAATGCAATAGGTGCGAGCACCTTCGACAAAAATATAGCAAAACCACAGCATCTAATGACATCAACACGTTTAGACTTTCTTTCTGTTGCCGAACTGTAAAAAAGGAAAGAAAGAAAGAAACAAACCTTTTAAAATTGTGACAGTAAATGACAGATAAAAAGTTGATATGGGCGTTCTTGGTATGATTGTTCCATTTAATTCGACTAGACGTATGCACGGGTTTCTGTTTGTGCGTCACTGGCGGGTTCTACGAAAACAACACATGTACCGCATTCAGATAAATGCTGTTTTTCCACGTTTTCTTTAAATTGCTCCACTGTGTATCTGACGCAGTTCCCTGGATATGTTTGCACGACTTAATGAGTAAAGGTTTTGCAGAGAGACTTTTCTATACGAAGACAAAAATTAAAGTAAATGTCGGGATGTGTTAACCGTTGTCGACTTGCTAACATAGCAAATATGGGGAAACTGCTGTCACCAATGTCTGGATGACGCATCGAATTCGAACAGTACTTTGTCCTTCTGTAAGCAGCAATCGATTAATTCTTCGTGTCAATCGCTACGTACCCAGAACATTTGCGCTATCTAACCCTTTTCCCTCATGACGTCGGGTTGTTTTTATCTGTACTCAGTTATTCTTCTCTCTCTGTACATGTAAGTGTGTGTCTGTCTGTCTGTCTGTCTGTCTGTCTGTCTGTCTGTCTGTCTGTCTGTCTGTCTCTCTCTCTCTCTCTCTTTCTGTGGGTTTTTCTCTCTGTGTTTTTCTATTTCTCACTTTTTTATCTTCTTTCTTTGTTTATCTCTCTATCTCTGTCTACCTCTCTCTCTTTTTCTTTGTTTCTCTCTCTTTCTCTTTTTCTCTCTATCTTTTTTCTCTCTCTGTCTTTCTCTTTCTCTCTTTCTCTCTCTTTCTCTCTCTCTTTCTCTCTCTTTCTCTCTCTCTTTATCTCTCTCTCTCTGTCTGTGTGTGTTTGCGTGACTATGTCATTCTTATTTTTCTTCATATTTTTGTGAATGTTCCTTCGTCATCAGCGTGCTTGTTTCGTCTGTGGGAATGTGCGTGCATGCGTGCTTGCCCATTTATTATGTATAAACCTTTGTTTGATCTCTTTTCATCCAAATGAAATCTTTGCCACCTATGCTTTTCTCATACAACCTTTTCTGTTCACATCGTCTTTACTTCGTTTTCATCAAAAAGGGTCGCCGATCTTAAAATGGATCTTGACATACGACGGTTTACATTTGGTCAAAGTTAGGCTAAACCTCCGAGGAAAACGAAAAACGGGGAAAGTCAGGCCAGAGGATACTGCTTTGCTCGCGTTTGACATCATTACAATGGAATAAACTCACAAATGTACATCTTCCAACAGACCGATATGCATTCCATTAATCTCGAGTCTCGACGGAAGCGTGCGGTACTTCAGATAATATACTGTTACTGAAATGTGTGACTCGTTTGGCTGTTTTGTTCTTAGCTTCTAGCAGTCGGATCAGAGGGATGGTGTGAGGGTTCGGGTGGGGACACCGAGGAACCCCTCATGGAGAGAGGAAAAAAAGAAATATTACGTCCCTGGTGAGAGGAGACGTCTTGGGATTCTTGACAAACCATGATAAACTGATGGAATGGAATGAAATGGCATCGAACCACCTGACAGCGAGCAGGGGAAAAGAAGTACTGGACCTGCCAGCTTAACGAACGCTGTTTTCGCCCTAGCTCCATCTGCTGGGGAGACTTAGGCTTCATCGATCCAGGAGTCAAGACCAATCTCAATGCTATGAAAGAAAAACAAGGCCACGGAGTTCCAGCTACATTGATTGTAGTCACCTCCAGAATATATTCTTTTAAATGCAGCAAGATCTTGCTAACCCTGACCACTGTTGAATCGTCTTCCCCCAACTCCAGTTTGTGGGGCTCTGTGGCTTTGGTCAGCGCGCTCGACCTGCGGTCGCTTGTGGTTAGTGGGTGAGGCCTATGAAGCTGCGCCGATCGGATTTGCATCCTTAAGCAAGACGCCTCACTCACTTTAGTTATCCCCACCCATGAATAAGACGGGTACCTGTGAGTGCTGATCTGGAACATTGTGGTAGAATGACTGGTACGTCCATTTGGCAGCCTGGTTGTTCGCTTCCCATGGAGTTGAGATGGCGTCTGAGTGGTGAGTTGCCCCGTTATAAGGGGTTTAAAGTGTGCGGTTCAAGCACCCATCAATGGATGAAAAGTCGCAATATAAAAACAATTTTGACTTTTCTTTTGCATGTCAGTTCTGTTCCCAAATTGCGAAAATGCAGATCTAATTTGGTTTTTTTTTCATACATGTCTGTTGTGTCTAACAGCACCACTCAAATGGAAGAAAGGAACCACAAAAAGCCAGAAGTGGTTTTTATTTGTTCACTGTTCTTTTGAATACGCTGTATCTTTATATTTCGTCAGTTAGTTGTGCTTTAATTCTGAATGCAATGGTCTTGTAAATGTGGTTCAGCATTTTATTTTGGTTTTTATGTCACTGACATTTTTGAAAACTTTTTTTCCGTACGAAAACTGCCCACGGTCTGCACAGGGTAATCGTTGAAGCTCTTGCGTGTCAAGTCTCATGCAAAGCCGGACGTGAGAGACAAGAATTTGCTTCTCGTCGCGTGTGTCATCATTTGTCGAGTGCGAGTGCGTGACTGGGAACGATGTCTCAGGCAGTCGCTTCTTCCTGCCGACTGCTACAGGGTTTGCTGCTAGGATGCATGCATGGTCCTTTGGCGTGACGGGAGCTCGTTGCACTCCAGCTGTTGACCGCTGAGGAATAGTTTCGGTTTTTCAATGGATCGATTAAGATGTTTACTCCCTCGTGGCTTTTAAATGTCTCGGCGAACATTTATATCCTTCCTTCATTCCTTCCCTTGCCACTTTCCACAACAGGTTGAGCTTGTCTTTGCACCCCTTTGGCCGTTCTAAAGTAAATTTGTTTGATAACTCTCTGTCGTATTGCTATCTCTCTTGTGTGTGTGTGTGTGTGTGTGTGTGTGTGTGTGTGTGTGTGTGCTTTAGACACACAAACTCCTATTTCATCTCCTCTTTTCCGCCTACTTTGCTCTTTCCAACCTTTGGTCAATGGTTCTTGATTTGTTGTTTTGAATGGTCAAGTTTTGGGGACCTGATACTGCAGCTTTAAAAAGAAAAATGTTTGTCTGAAAGTGCTTCGATTCCAAGGCAATTCTCATCTTCATCCAATGGTTTCATAAGTCTACGTCTAATTTAAGTAGGCGGGAGCATGCCGACACTACTCATACTGCACAACAGCGCGCGCAGAGACTGACAGTCTTCTAGTAAGTATGCCCAAGTTCTCACATGTTCCCACATTGTATTAGCAAAGTGAAGAAAAAAGATGAAATGCCTTAATATCGCCTCAAAATAGTTGATCTCATCACTACAGAGTTTACTACTATTACACGACGTCACTCTATCTTCTCTAGTCAGACACTCTTCTTACACATGATTGAAGCTTCATTTCTTCATCTATCTCGTCGCTTGCTTATGTACCCGGCAAATATTTCATTTCACTTCGTTGTCGCTCTCCGTCTAGGCGGAATAGATTTGGAGGGCGACGGAGGATGAGGGAGAAGTTAATTGATGTTCACGGTGTCTGACGGTGTAGCTGATGCGGGGCTGAAACAGACCAGTGTCACCAAGTTGAACACAACCTTGCCACCAGCGACCTGACCTAGCCTTCACATACGCCGTGATCAATTGCCCTTCAAAAGGGCCAGGCTAGATAGAGAAGAGCCGAGCCGACAGCCGGTCCTGACCGGGAGATCCTGGTCGCTGACTCTTGAAAGACTTGAGTGTAGGGTCTGGTGTTGTTCTGTCCCAGGCAACAGCTGGTCAGAGCGTCTGATAAGACAGATCTGGAATTGTATAACTTCTTATGCTCCATGGTTTGAACTTTTGGAAAATGTCTAATTCCAGCAACAGTTATATGAGAATACAATGATGTTTGGGTCTTCAGAAAGTGAACTTAACTAAAACCTTTGCAAATACTGCGCCAGTGGTAATTTTTATAGGTGTATCTTGCACAGTATTAAAACAGAGAAACCGTGTTGTAAGTCGATAGTTACTATAGTGATTGTCCCGGCTCAGAGGCTGATTTGAATGGATGCCACAGACGAATTTTGTCTACGTAAATATGCTGGAGTTGTTCCGCGACTTTCACCCAATAGTTCATGCTGAAATCTCGTGGATTTACCACTTCGTCATGCATCGAGTCATTCTATTTGTTTTCTCAACACTCACGCAGCTCCACTGGTGCATTCAAACATGTTGCGGCCAATCTTGCCACGGTTATCTTTCACCATTGTTCCACCTTAGCTCTCACAGTTGCCCAGTGCTGGCCTTGAATTGAGAGGTGGGACGAGAGTTAAACTCATTTGACAAAGAAACAACTCTATAAGAACTAGGTAACCTGTAACGCTGAACCGATTGTCTGTGTTCGATCGCAGATTTAGCACTCGTACATTTCTGTTAGAGCATTGGTGCTCACCTCTACACTAGGAGGCTCAAGCGAACAATGACGATTAAGGCACTCCATAATTTTCAGAAAGTAGATTTTGTGTGGTTATCAATTGCAGAGGGGAGGAAAAATGTCTTAGAGATGTAGTTTTACCTATAATCTCTAAATCATATTAGTGCCTGGGAATGGACATAAATGTATCACTCTGTTTTGCTGGCCGGATTTCGCCCTGAACAACTTCTGGTTGCTCGATGCGGAAAGTTCGGAGGAGTTGCTTCCCTTGCAACGTCAGTCATTTCCTTCCGTCGTCGGACCGTGATGTATGTGTTTTATGTGATTTTGATGTCTTTCTTTCACTGTCCACGTTCTCTTTGCCCGTTACCTCACACCTTTCGTCACCAAATGCTGTGTTATACAGCATATCGTTATGTACCATCAAGACTGGGCTCGGCACCTGACTTGACATTTCACTTACAAGCATCCCGTAATGTTGAAGTGCGCTGGAAGTGCCTACATGACAGAGAAGACTTACGTGCTTCCTCAACTCTAAGATAAAGACGTTCTATGCAAGAAGACTACCCAAAATGAAACTACTAAAAACACTAATCATGCAATTATTGGCTGATATCGTGCAAAAATGCCCGTGTAAAATAGCAGAAGTCAAGTCAATTGTATGCGATTAAGAGACAGCGAAGCAAAAGTGTGCGTGTGTGTGTGTGCGTGTGTGTGTGTGTGTGTGTGTGTGTGTGTGTGTGTGTGTGTGTGGAGTCCCCATGGGGCTTACAAGTACATGAGGTAGACGCCGGTGGCTGATGGTATAATAGGATGAACTATTTTATCTGAAACAATAAAAAAGGATACATTCCGGAGTATCAAATCGATATGCAAATGCGCGTGCGCCTATACACTCTCATGCACACACACACACACACACTCTCTCTCTCTTTTCTGACTCTGCACTCTTTCTCTCTCCTCCTCTCTCTCTCTCTCTCTCTCTCTCTCTCTCTCTCTCTCGTTAACCAGCATTACAGGCACAATGAAACAAACGATCTGGTTTGTCCATTTTGTAGCACCCTTGAAAGCGAAACCCACTTCTTGTTAGAATGTAGCACATATGATAAGCTAAGGGAAAGATATATTGCAAAATATGTATATCCTAACAAAAGATACTGTGCCTACCTCTTAAAAGGTAACAATATCAGGAAAATTATGGATGTATCAATGTTATATTTTATGCACTAAAGCTAAGGCAAGAGAAATGTATAGAAACACAATCTGCTTATAATCTGCTTGAAAATGTATGTTTGTCTAGCCAGCCCTAGAGTTGGAAGGATTGTAAGTAAATGTTGTTATGTAACTATGATGATCATTCAATGGGCTGTCGGCCTACGAATAAAGCAAGTTCAAGTTCAAGTTCTCTCTCTCTCTCTCTCTCCTCTCTCTCTCTCTCTCTCTCTCTCTCTCTCTCTCTCCCTCTCACCACACACACACACACACACACACACACACACACACACACACACACACACACACACCCGACCCGATGGTCTGGCGGATAGGTGGATGGACCGGAGGATTGACGGACGGCCAAAGGCCGATGGACTGACCAATTGACTGGCTGACTTGCTTGAGTGTGAGTGTGTGTAGGTGTGTGTGTGTGTAGGTGCGCGCGGGCATGTATGCATGCGCTTGCGCGAGCGTATTTCCAAGCCTGCATGCATGAACGTGTCTGTATGTGTGTATGTGTGTATGTGTGTGTGTGTGAGAGAGAGAGAGAGAGAGAGAGAGAGAGAGAGAGACAGAGAGACAGGCACACAGACAGACACACAGACAGGCACACAGACACAGATAGACACACAGGCAGGCATAATAATCAGGGCAGAGGATAACTTTGCTCAAACAATATATCCACTGTGTCAACATGCTTTACCTCCTTGCAAACTGTCATTCATGGCAAACCACCCTCTGTCTGACGCGCAGTTAGGTCAACATCGACAATTACTAATCTAAGGATGGGGGCTGCACGTTGTGGGCGAGCACATCATCTGAGCAGTGTAGTCTGCGGTTGTCTTCTTCTAGGCCGAGCAGAGTGCCGCTTGTGAGGCTGATTGCAGCACTCCGGTCACAGGCATCCAGGCTGTATTCAGGAAGCTGTGTGGCCGAGCCCTCTCCTCGTTGACACCGTTTGTTCCTTGCAGGATTTAATCGGGTTTCAAGAACAATGCCGAAAATGCACTAGAGGCTAGAACGAAAACAGAGAGAAAGAGAGAGAGGGGGGGGATTGTAAGAGGGGAGAGACTGAGACAGGAGGGGGAGAGAGAGAGAGAGAGAGAGAGAGAGAGAGAGAGAGAGAGAGAGAGAGAGAGAGAGAGAGAGAGAGAGAGAGAGAGAGAGAGAGAATTGTTTCGGCTGGTGAGTGGGAGCTGAAAGCTTTTATGCGTTAAAAATGTACAACAGCCTTGACCCAGTAGAGTTCTGAGAATGCCCTTTACCGATGTGGTACATCCAGTCTGCTTTATAACTCTCCTCCACGCGAAGAGATTCCATTTGCACGAATTTCTTGCCTTTCAAATAACAACCTGAGGGCAAATAGCTTTCAATGGATTATATTGATTTTTCGGATGCTTCAATGTGTGTTTTGTGCATTTTAAATCACAAGTATAGCTCACTGCATGCACGTTGAAAGTTCTAGGTCTTTTTGCACAAAAAGAAACAGAAAGTTTGTTAACTTTTCCTTGACGTAAATTTTGCTCAACATGTATGTGTTATTGTCAAAGAATAGAACCGATAGTTTTCGACATGCAGGACTGTTTGTGCTCTGTCTTGTTTCATTTTTGAGTGTACTTATAATAATATGCACAGTAGACACTTCTCTTCCCATTGTATGTTAGTTTGCAACTCATCTTTGAAGATATCTTGCAGGTCAGACACGCGAAGTATGCTTTGAAAAGGATACGATTTCTGCCTAATTCAAGAGCATTGTACATGTGTACTGTTTCCTCTCTCTGTCTCTCTGTCTCTCTATCTCTGTCTCTCTCTCTTCCTCTCTGTCTGTCTCTCTCTGTCTGTCTGTCTCTCTCTGTCTATCTGTCTCTCTCTGTCTGTCTCTCTCTCTGTCAGTCTGTCTCTCTCTCTGTCTCTCTCTCTGTGTCTCTTTCTCTCTGTGTCTCTCTGTCTGTCTCTCTCTCTCTGTCTCTCTGTGTGTCTCTCTCTGTGTATGTCTCTTTCTGCCTCTCTCTCTGTTTCTCTCTCTGTCTCGTCTCTCTCTGTCTCTGTCTCTGTCTCTGTCTCTCTCTCTTTCTGTCTCTCTCTCTGTCTCTCTCTCTGTCTCTGTATTTCTCTGTCTCTGTCTCTCTCTCTGTCTCTCTCTTTCTTTCTCTCTTTCTCTCTCTTTCTCTTTCTCTCTATCTCTCTCTCTCTTTCCTCAAAACTCTCTTCTTCTCTTTTGAAACAGGTGTCTTGATTTCTGAGGATACGATCAAATGGCTTTCATCACGCTGGAATTGATTTTGTCTTCCTCTGAGCGATGTGAAACTTTTGTACTTGTGACTAGTTGCAGATGATGCCACGGGATATCGTGCATTGTGTGCCCTTACATGACACAAAGCAGGAGATGTAGCAGTTTCCTCACCTGTTTTCTATTCACTTTTATGGACCATTGATTACGTGTTTACCAGAAGATAGTGATATCAGTACATACTTTGTTCCACCAGGTTTCTACCTGCAAAGAGTTTTCTTACAATCCGGTCTAGAATCTTCACTGTTTAGGCTACCTCTGGCGCAAAAAATTACAAGGTGCTTTAAATGCAGAAAAACCGTGGGATTTGAAGCGAAGACTACTGGTAAGAGTTTAGAGATGACATTGCAGCTCTGTTGCATGTTTTGGTCTTGTACTCCTCAGTCAAATGCTGTGCCTTTTGATAATCATGTGATTCTCCAGAAGTCGTGTGTATGATCCTTTTTCCTAAAGCTTCTTCTCAGCAGAACCAAAAAAATATGCAAAACTAACGTCAATGTTATCTATTGTAAACAGGGTGAATGAATGAGTTTTACAACCACACAATCGGATACTAAACTGGTACTATGTAAGCAGGGTGAATGAATGAGTTTTACAACCACACAATCGGATACTAAACTGGTACTATGTAAGCAGGGTGAATGAATGAGTTTTACAACCACACAATCGGATACTAAACTGGTACTATGTAAGCAAGGTGAATGAATGAGTTTTACAACCACACAATCGGATACTAAATTGGTACTATGTAAGCAAGGTGAATGAATGAGTTTTACAACCACACATTCAAAACATGTTGCGGCGGCACCCATCTTGCCACGGTTTATCTTGTTCAAACACCATTGTTTCCACCTTAGCCTCTCCCAGGTTGCCCAGTGCTGGCCTTGAATTGAGAGGTGGGACGAGAGTTAAACTCATTTGACAAAGAAACAACTCTATAAGAACTAGGTAACCTGTAACGCTGAACCGATTGTCTGTGTTCGATCGCAGATTTAGCACTCGTACATTTCTGTTAGAGCATTGGTGCTCACCTCTACACTAGGAGGCTCAAGCGAACAATGACGATTAAGGCACTCCATAATTTTCAGAAAGTAGATTTTGTGTGGTTATCAATTGCAGAGGGGAGGAAAAATGTCTTAGAGATGTAGTTTTACCTATAATCTCTAAATCATATTAGTGCCTGGGAATGGACATAAATGTATCACTCTGTTTTGCTGGCCGGATTTCGCCCTGAACAACTTCTGGTTGCTCGATGCGGAAAGTTCGGAGGAGTTGCTTCCCTTGCAACGTCAGTCATTTCCTTCCGTCGTCGGACCGTGATGTATGTGTTTTATGTGATTTTGATGTCTTTCTTTCACTGTCCACGTTCTCTTTGCCCGTTACCTCACACCTTTCGTCACCAAATGCTGTGTTATACAGCATATCGTTATGTACCATCAAGACTGGGCTCGGCACCTGACTTGACATTTCACTTACAAGCATCCCGTAATGTTGAAGTGCGCTGGAAGTGCCTACATGACAGAGAAGACTTACGTGCTTCCTCAACTCTAAGATAAAGACGTTCTATGCAAGAAGACTACCCAAAATGAAACTACTAAAAACACTAATCATGCAATTATTGGCTGATATCGTGCAAAAATGCCCGTGTAAAATAGCAGAAGTCAAGTCAATTGTATGCGATTAAGAGACAGCGAAGCAAAAGTGTGCGTGTGTGTGTGTGCGTGTGTGTGTGTGTGTGTGTGTGTGTGTGTGTGTGTGTGTGTGTGTGTGTGTGTGTGTGTGGAGTCCCCATGGGGCTTACAAGTACATGAGGTAGACGCCGGTGGCTGATGGTATAATAGGATGAACTATTTTATCTGAAACAATAAAAAAGGATACATTCCGGAGTATCAAATCGATATGCAAATGCGCGTGCGCCTATACACTCTCATGCACACACACACACACTCTCTCTCTCTGTCTCTCTCTCTCTCTCTCTCTCTCTCTCTCTCTCTCTCTCTCTCTCTCTCTCTCTCTCTCGTTAACCAGCATTACAGGCACAATGAAACAAACGATCTGGTTTGTCCATTTTGTAGCACCCTTGAAAGCGAAACCCACTTCTTGTTAGAATGTAGCACATATGATAAGCTAAGGGAAAGATATATTGCAAAATATGTATATCCTAACAAAAGATACTGTGCTTACCTCTTAAAAGGTAACAATATCAGGAAAATTATGGATGTATCAGTGTTTATATTTTATGCACTAAAGCTAAGGCAAGAGAAATGTATAGAAACACAATCTGCTTATAATCTGCTTGAAAATGTATGTTTGTCTAGCCAGCCCTAGAGTTGGAAGGATTGTAAGTAAATGTTGTTATGTAACTATGATGATCATTCAATGGGCTGTCGGCCTACGAATAAAGCAAGTTCAAGTTCAAGTTCTCTCTCTCTCTCTCTCTCTCTCTCTCTCCTCTCTCTCTCTCTCTCTCTCACACACACACACACACACACACACACACACACACACACACACACACACACCCGACCCGATGGTCTGGCGGATAGGTGGATGGACCGGAGGATTGACGGACGGCCAAAGGCCGATGGACTGACCAATTGACTGGCTGACTTGCTTGAGTGTGAGTGTGTGTAGGTGTGTGTGTGTGTAGGTGCGCGCGGGCATGTATGCATGCGCTTGCGCGAGCGTATTTCCAAGCCTGCATGCATGAACGTGTCTGTATGTGTGTATGTGTGTATGTGTGTGTGTGTGTGTGTGTGAGAGAGAGAGAGAGAGAGAGAGAGAGAGAGAGAGAGAGAGAGAGAGAGACAGAGAGAGACAGAGAGACAGGCACACAGACAGACACACAGACAGGCACACAGACACAGATAGACACACAGGCAGGCATAATAATCAGGGCAGAGGATAACTTTGCTCAAACAATATATCCACTGTGTCAACATGCTTTACCTCCTTGCAAACTGTCATTCATGGCAAACCACCCTCTGTCTGACGCGCAGTTAGGTCAACATCGACAATTACTAATCTAAGGATGGGGGCTGCACGTTGTGGGCGAGCACATCGTCTGAGCAGTGTAGTCTGCGGTTGTCTTCTTCTAGGCCGAGCAGAGTGCCGCTTGTGAGGCTGATTGCAGCACTCCGGTCACAGGCATCCAGGCTGTATTCAGGAAGCTGTGTGGCCGAGCCCTCTCCTCGTTGACACCGTTTGTTCCTTGCAGGATTTAATCGGGTTTCAAGAACAATGCCGAAAATGCACTAGAGGCTAGAACGAAAACAGAGAGAAAGAGAGAGAGGGGGGGGATTGTAAGAGGGGAGAGACTGAGACAGGAGGGGGAGAGAGAGAGAGAGAGAGAGAGAGAGAGAGAGAGAGAGAGAGAGAGAGAGAGAGAGAGAGAGAGAGAGAGAGAGAGAGAGAGAGAATTGTTTCGGCTGGTGAGTGGGAGCTGAAAGCTTTTATGCGTTAAAAATGTACAACAGCCTTGACCCAGTAGAGTTCTGAGAATGCCCTTTACCGATGTGGTACATCCAGTCTGCTTTATAACTCTCCTCCACGCGAAGAGATTCCATTTGCACGAATTTCTTGCCTTTCAAATAACAACCTGAGGGCAAATAGCTTTCAATGGATTATATTGATTTTTCGGATGCTTCAATGTGTGTTTTGTGCATTTTAAATCACAAGTTTAGCTCACTGCATGCACGTTGAAAGTTCTAGGTCTTTTTGCACAAAAAGAAACAGAAAGTTTGTTAACTTTTCCTTGACGTAAATTTTGCTCAACATGTATGTGTTATTGTCAAAGAATAGAACCGATAGTTTTCGACATGCAGGACTGTTTGTGCTCTGTCTTGTTTCATTTTTGAGTGTACTTATAATAATATGCACAGTAGACACTTCTCTTCCCATTGTATGTTAGTTTGCAACTCATCTTTGAAGATATCTTGCAGGTCAGACACGCGAAGTATGCTTTGAAAAGGATACGATTTCTGCCTAATTCAAGAGCATTGTACATGTGTACTGTTTCCTCTCTCTGTCTCTCTGTCTCTCTATCTCTGTCTCTCTCTCTCTTCCTCTCTGTCTGTCTCTCTCTGTCTGTCTGTCTCTCTCTGTCTATCTGTCTCTCTCTGTCTGTCTCTCTCTCTGTCAGTCTGTCTCTCTCTGTCTCTCTCTCTGTGTCTCTTTCTCTCTGTGTCTCTCTGTCTGTCTCTCTCTCTCTGTCTCTCTGTGTGTCTCTCTCTGTGTATGTCTCTTTCTGCCTCTCTCTCTGTTTCTCTCTCTGTCTCGTCTCTCTCTGTCTCTGTCTCTGTCTCTGTCTCTCTCTCTTTCTGTCTCTCTCTCTGTCTCTCTCTCTCTGTCTCTGTATTTCTCTGTCTCTGTCTCTCTCTCTCTGTCTCTCTCTTTCTTTCTCTCTTTCTCTTTCTCTCTATCTCTCTCTCTCTTTCCTCAAAACTCTCTTCTTCTCTTTTGAAACAGGTGTCTTGATTTCTGAGGATACGATCAAATGGCTTTCATCACGCTGGAATTGATTTTGTCTTCCTCTGAGCGATGTGAAACTTTTGTACTTGTGACTAGTTGCAGATGATGCCACGGGATATCGTGCATTGTGTGCCCTTACATGACACAAAGCAGGAGATGTAGCAGTTTCCTCACCTGTTTTCTATTCACTTTTATGGACCATTGATTACGTGTTTACCAGAAGATAGTGATATCAGTACATACTTTGTTCCACCAGGTTTCTACCTGCAAAGAGTTTTCTTACAATCCGGTCTAGAATCTTCACTGTTTAGGCTACCTCTGGCGCAAAAAATTACAAGGTGCTTTAAATGCAGAAAAACCGTGGGATTTGAAGCGAAGACTACTGGTAAGAGTTTAGAGATGACATTGCAGCTCTGTTGCATGTTTTGGTCTTGTACTCCTCAGTCAAATGCTGTGCCTTTTGATAATCATGTGATTCTCCAGAAGTCGTGTGTATGATCCTTTTTCCTAAAGCTTCTTCTCAGCAGAACCAAAAAAATATGCAAAACTAACGTCAATGTTATCTATTGTAAACAGGGTGAATGACTGAGTTTTACAACCACACAATCGGATACTAAACTGGTACTATGTAAGCAGGGTGAATGAATGAGTTTTACAACCACACAATCGGATACTAAACTGGTACTATGTAAGCACGGTGAATGAATGAGTTTTACAACCACACAATCGGATACTAAACTGGTACTATGTAAGCAAGGTGAATGAATGAGTTTTACAACCACACAATCGGATACTAAATTGGTACTATGTAAGCAAGGTGAATGAATGAGTTTTACAACCACACAATCGGATACTAAATTGGTACTATGTAAGCAAGGTGAATGAATGAGTTTTACAACCACACAATCGGATACTAAATTGGTACTATGTAAGCAAGGTGAATGAATGAGTTTTACAACCACACAATCGGATACTAAGTTGGTACTATGTAAGCAAGGTGAATGAATGAGTTTTACAACCACACAATCGGATACTAAGTTGGTACTATGTAAGCAGGGTGAATGAGTGTGTTTTACAACCACACAATCGGATACTAAGTTGGTACTATGCGCTGTGGGTCTGCATCCTTTTCCTTTGAAATGACTGCCGCAGGCGGGCCACACTAGTGGACCCTTTGCCTCTGTGCCTTACAGTACCGTTTTTTTTCTCATTTATCAATCTGCTCGACATAACTTAATGTCTGTCCTTGCCATCTGTGCCCCTATGTTTGTTTTCTTTCACACGTAGTGGCATTACTCTTCCGACTATCACTTCGGTGAGTGCTTTTACTCGCTGAAATCTTTTAGAGCCTAACTTCTCTCACGCCAGGATCTAGCTAGTAGGGAAGGTCACACCTGGAGAGATGGAAGAGGGAGGAGCGGGGGAAGAGGTATGTTAGGCGTTGGTCGGTGGGGGAGAGAAGGAGCGGAGGTCAAAGGGGACATTCGAAGTTTATCCATGCCAGGTCCAATCGATCCAGTTTCAGTGTTTTGGTCCAACGCAGACCGACACAAGTTTCCGCGGCCTCCAACAGTGGGCAGCTCAATGTATACTGAGGAAAGGAATGTTTTTCTACACGAAGATGCTCGCCTTTTTTGTTTATGTCTTAGGTACTGAAATTACTGACTAAACATCTCCTTTTCTTTCTACTCTTTCCGTGATGGTTCCAGTTGGGTTTCGGTTTCTCAGCAATAGAATGCGAGGATTCGATTCTTTATAATGCTGTGTATTAAAGAAATGACACTGACGTTCTGCCTAACAGCACCGTCTTCCTGTTGCTGTTCACGTGATGTATGGCCCTGTCAACTTCTTCAGGGGAACAAATTCCCCAATGTCATGTCGCTTTCATTCGGGTGGCATGATTTACTGTTGTGATGTTTCATAATTTCGTGGAATCACGTTCTTTTTAGATACGTCACAATTGGAGGATGTATATGTATCTATGACATTATGTCATGTATTTAATCCTGGACAGGTGTGGATTTTATGCCCAACACGTTATTCTTGGCTCTCTTGTTTCCAGAAGATTATGTTATCTGTGAATAAAGCCAAGGCATCTGTGGATTCGTCTCCAGAAGTGACAGAACATACAGCACAGACAGTTGCAAGCGGAACATGATTGATTGTGGCAGTATTATTGCATTTCCTCCATCACCCGCACACCCGCGAGGAACCCTTTCAGAGCGTTTTGATCAATGGTATGTTGTTTTCTTTGCAAAGAAAGTAATTATGGACTGGTTGTTTTGCTACGTTGAAATCAGTCATGTGACCTGAAATAAGCTGCAAATTTGCAACTCCAGGCAATCTCGCGATGCCAATGTCCAGCTTGACAACTCAATGTCTAGTGTTCTGCAGTATCTTGGTCTGCTGTAATAGAATGTGACATCTTTTCTTCTCTTTGCATCTTACAGTATGTTTTCCTCTGTTGCTGTATTACAGTCTACGATCACATGGCACGAAAAAACTACTGGCTGCTTCACGCGAATATGGGTCTTGTCTTCGACAAGAATACCATATCATTTTGCACTATTGCTTTCCACACACTCTCCTCCTCCTTGCCATCTCTTCTTCTTCTCCACCTCCCATAGTTTCTGCTCTCCTCTTCCTGCTCCTGCTTTTCCTCCTGCTCCTTCTCCTTCTCATCCTCCTCGTCCTCCTGCTCCTCCTCTTCCTGCTCCTCCTCTTCCTGCTCCTGCTCCTGCTCTAGCTCGCTCCTCTTGCTCCTCCTCTCCCTGCTCCTCCTGCTTCTGCTGCTGCTCCTCCTGCTCCTGCACCTGCTGCTGCTGCTGGCTGCTGCTGCTGCTGCTGCTCCTCCTCCTCCTCCTCCTGCTTCTCCTCCTCCTCCTCCTCCTCCCCCTCCTGCCTCCCCCTCCGCCGCCCTCCTCCTTCCTGCCCCTCCTCCCCCCCTCCTCCCCCCTCCTCCCCCCCCCCTCCTCCTCCTTGAAATATGTTCTTAGTGCAAACACAGCCATCTATTCGTATGTGTATATTTACAAATTCTTCAACAAATAAACTGTTTTATAAAATTCAAATTCAACTTCAGTAATAGCAGCAAGCAAGGAACAAAACCCACAATCAATAAATAATCACAGTAAACTGTGGAAGACGACTCAAGGCATGCTGGCGTTCTATCACTGTCTGTCTGGAGGTCTGCGT
>JAWQFJ010002238.1:42847-90347 GCA_034096865.1 Theodoxus fluviatilis
GGGCAAGATAGTATTTTGTCTTAATCTTTTCGTTCCTTTTTTTTGCACCCTTATTCATCATCCTTTATTCATTGTCTCTCCTCTCTTTCTCTCTCTCTCTCTCTCTCTCTCTCTCTCCTCTCTCTCTCTCTCTCTCTCTCTCTTCATTTTCTTTCTCCTCTCTTATTCTTTCTTTCTTTACGCCAGCCTGTGGTGGGAGTTCTGGTTACGCCGGCGATCAGTATTCCCTTCATGAGCACTTGTCTTCTTCTTCCCCTTCTCCCTCTCATTCCTACCTCTTGACCTCATGTATGCATGCGCACACACGTTTATTGTTTGTCATTTCCTTGTTTCCGTTGTGTATTTATTTCAGTGACGTGCGTTTATGACGTCATTGTTATCTTGAAGCAGGATCTGGGTTTTAGACAAGATGAGAGCTCAGAAAGAAACAGAAATCGACACAAGGGTTGTATATTCAATATTGTTCTATTACTAAGGGACCTAAGCGGTAATAGTTGTTACCAGGACATATGTAAGTAGTTTGTGCCACGTTTCGGCATGGCTTTCGCTGTCATAGAAATGCAGTACGTTCTGTTGTTAATTCTGCTTTGCGCGCTGGCCGTTATGACCCAAGGTGAAAAAAATGGATTATGATTCACGCAAAGGTTAACGGGCCCAGATGCTGAACGTGAATTGATGCAACATTAAATGAAGATCTACCGTACCGAATTGTCCTGCGTCATAACAGCCTGCTAAGAAGGAAGAAGGAGGTCGGTCCCACATTTACCGTCGCGATCACAGTAACAACTATTTAAGCCCGGAGGCAACCACCAACGAACGACGCCAAGTTGCCTCCCAGCTTCTTCTTTCGGCGTCTATTCAACATGGAAAGCGAAGAATGTTTTGTATCGACTTCAGAGCCGCGGGCCGGCGACAATGAGAGGAGTACTTCTGACGATTGGCCCGCTTTCACCTCTCATGCAGATTTAGTGAAAGAGGAGTCTCAACAGTCGCCAGAAGACTTACAACGACCCGCCATTTCACAACGCCAACGTCAAACTAATGAAGCAGGCCAGGTTCAACAAAGAGACCATCCCTCTTCCACCGATAACGCAGCGAAGGGTTCAGACAACGTTTCCGTTGCCACTGGTGGTCACTCCATTGAACGATCACGCGCTGGAGCCAGGTCCTCGCTCGCTGCCGGCTCCAATAAGACTCACTCCTCCTTGTCTTCTCAGCGTAAATCAGCGCAATCTCAGGCGACCGCTCTCGAAATTGCGCGTGACGCCGCAGCAAGAGTAGCTGAAATGCAACAACAACAAAATGTTCTCCACCATCAAATGGAGCTCGAACAATGCCAGCTAAGACAGCAGGAAAGACAAAGAAAGCTAAGGGAAGAAGTGGAGCAGGCTCGGCGAAAGGAGGAGGAAAGGCAAAGAAAGCTAAGGGAAGAAGTGGAGCAGGCTCGGCGAAAGGAGGAGGAAAGGCAAAGGAAGTTAAAGGAAGAAATCGAGAAGGATGAGCGTGAAATTGAACAGACAAAGAAACGACATGAAACGGAGAGACAATTAAGCCAGCTGAAAGTGGAGGAAGAGAGGGTGAAGATACAGGCGGAACTGGACGCAGCGAATGCTGCATTAATGATTCTTGAAGACGATGCACAGAGCCAAGAAGTGGAATCGACCCTCGGTTCATTACAAAAGGTGAACCCTGTTTACGATCTCTACATGAGGCGGCAAGACGATTACACAGCCACCTCAGCTAACGTTGCAGTACCCACTCACGGACACTATGAAGGCACCGACTACGATGAGCGGCGAGCGCCACGGTTCAACGAAAACACGAGGGTGTACCTGCCTGCCCAAGCAAACGCCGCTGTTAATGTTGAGAGACACGTGCCGAGATTTGGGACAGGAACCAGGGCCCAACAGTTCGAGGCAGACTCAGCTCGTCAGACTGACTTGAATCGCCCAATTGTAGTTCATAACCCTCCGAACCACCGTGATGATGGGCACAAAATGCGTAACCAACGGGTTGACGACAATATACAGCAGGCTGAGGGATACCATGGCCCCGTCTCCAGTTCGCGTGAGTATAGCCTCGTACAGCACCCGCGCAACACGCTCTACATTCCTTCGATGCACCAGGTGCCACACGTTAAGAAGAGCGAAAGACTGAACGTCGAGGCTGCTCCATTCGTGTCACAGACTGCCATGGGTTGCTGTCCGCCATCACTGACGCAACCTTATGAAAGTACCCAGCGGTATCCTCCCTCATACTACAGCCACCATGACAGCAATACCTTTTCCAGCGCACCACGCGATGACAACCTGGCGAAGTCGATTGCCGACGCTCTAACTATCGCCAGGCTCCCAGTGCCCAAGCCTCCGATCTTTAAGGGTGATCCGCTGCAGTACCCGGCCTGGATTGCAGCCTTTTCTCATCTGGTGAGAAATGAGGCCGTGGACGTCAAGGACAAGATGTTGATTCTCCGTGATTTCATTGATGGTCCGGCTAAGACGGCCGTGGGCGATCTGTATTACGACCTTGGCGAAGAATCCTACAACAGCGCGCTGGAGATCCTGAAGAGGCGGTTTGGGGAGCATTATGCTATCGCTGAGGCCATGAAAGATAAACTGACAGCCTGGCCGGACGTGAAGAATAAGGACGTCAGCTCCCTGAGAGATTTCGCCGACTACGTCAGACAGTGTCACACAATGTCTAAGAGGGTGACAGGGCTGGGCATTCTCGAGGACCCTGGTCAAATCAGAAGTCTGGCCCGCAAGCTGCCCGACGTACTCTGCATTGCATGGGGACGGCGGGTGTCTGATCACAAGGAGCTACACGGAGCTTACCCGCCATTGGCCGACTTTGTTAAGTTCTTGGAAAAGCAGAGCGATGCCTTGAAAGAAGCCGACCTGTTGTCCAAGGCGAAGAAACCTTCTGGTGGCGATAATCGAATCGCTTACAAGGACAAGCATGGCCAAACTTTCGTCACGTCCGAGGTCAGCGGCGGGCAGAACGACTCGCATCCGGTGACGAGCAACGTCTCTGGATTTCAACCTGAACAGCAGGCATCCGACTACAGAGGAAAATGCTTGTTCTGTGAAAACAGCCATTTCACTGTGGACTGCGCGAAGCTAGCCAAGAAGCCATTTGAAGAGAGGAAGGAGTTTGCCAAGAAGAAACGGCTGTGCTTCAAATGTTTGAAAGGCTTCCATGCCGCCAAAGGCTGCTTCTCCAAAGTTGTGTGTGGGACGTGTAAAGCAAAGCACGCGACCATAATGCATGATCCCAACTACACACCCAAACAACAGCCCCTTCACAGACGGAGTGGAGATCAAGAGGCAGCAGAAGTCAAAACGCTGCACGGTTCACACTATGAGAGGAATCCTGCCTCCAGCTCAACGGTGTCGAACCACATGGTGGGGCAGCACGTCGAGGCTCGTTTATACTCTCTGTACATGCCCGTGTACGTGTCCTCCAAAGAAGAGCCTGAAAACGAGGTACTGGTCTACGCTATGCTGGACACTATGAGTGACACGTCCTTCATCATCGAGCCGGTGATGGAGAAGCTCAACCTGAACACTCGAGAGTCGCTCTTGACGCTGAGAACGCTGACGTCAGACAGAGCAAGCATCGAATGCAAATCCTGCACTGACCTCTGCGTGCGAGCCTTCGATTCCAATGAGACCATCGAGATTCCCATGGCCTATTCCCAGAGAGAACTTTGTGTTGACAAAGGGCAGATCCCTACACGCCAGACGGTCGACTCCATTCCCCATCTACAACATCTGAGCTCGCACTTTCACGACTTGTACGACGCCCCCATAGGTCTTTTGTTGGGCGTAAACGTGTCTGAAGCATTGCGCCCCCTTGAAGTCGAGTGTGGCGAACCTGGTCAACCGTATGCCCAGCGAACTCGTCTGGGTTGGGGAGTTGTCGGGGAAATGAAGGTGACGAGGCCTACGACAGTAAGCACTGATGCTCGAACACTGCCTGCCAAAAACGGAGCACTGTGCTTTAGAACGAAGGACCGCACTAACGAACAGTTGATCGCGTCGATGGAGCGTGATTTTGCGTGTCCCGAGGCTGATGAAAACCCAACCTCCCAAGAAGACCTTAAGTTCGTCCAGATTCTCTCTGAGGGAATCAGGGTGAATGAAGAAGGGCACTATCAGATGCCATTGCCATTCAAGGACGGAGAACCCTGTCTGCCACATAATCGACGCCTGGCTCTGCGAAGACTGACTAGCCTGAGGCAGAAGTTCGTGTCAAACCCAGAGCACTTTCGACTCTACAGGGAGTTTGTACAACAGATGCTGGAACGACGTGACGCAGAGCAAGTTAACGATGATGACGTCACACCTGGCAGTGTCTGGTACATTCCCCACCATGGCGTATACAACCCCAACAAGCCTGGGAAAGTGCGGGTTGTTTTTGACTGTGCAGCGAAATGCCAGGGCGCATCTCTCAATGACTTTCTGCTTTGCGGACCTGACTTGATGAACTCCCTTGTGGGAGTGCTCTGCCGATTCCGTCTCCATCCTGTGGCTGTTTCATGTGACGTCGAGCGCATGTTCCACCAGTTTCACGTCGCCCCTCAGCATCGCAACTACCTCAGGTTCCTGTGGTGGCCCAACGATGACTTGAATGAAGCGCCAGTAGACTATCGGATGCGGGTGCACCTCTTTGGAGCCGCTTCTTCGCCAGGCTGTGCAAATTTTGCACTGAAAAGGCTAGCCAGCGACAACCAACAAACCAACCCAGAAGCCTCCAGATTCATTCAGAACGACTTCTATGTCGATGACGGGCTGAGCTCTCGCGAGAAGGAAGTTGACGCTGTCGAGTTGCTCAAGGGAGCGAGAGCAATCTGTGAAAAGGGAAACTTGAGACTGCATAAGATTGCGTCCAACAGCAGCCAGGTGTTGTCTGCCTTTCCCGAATCTGACATCGTGAATTTGAAAGGAGCTGGCGAGCAAGGGGAGAAGAGTGAAAGCTCGATTGAGAGGGCGCTGGGAATCAGATGGAACTTGGGCGCTGACACGCTTCATTTCCTGCACGTGGCGAAAGATATGCCGACCACGAAGCGAGGGGTACTGTCTACCGTGGCGTCGATTTTTGACCCCTTGGGTTTGGTATCGCCAATCATCTTGAAGGGACGCCAGATCCTGCAGGAAGCTTGTAGAGAGGGCATTGGCTGGGATGAACAGCTTCCCAAAGCGCTGCTTGAGCAATGGAACGCATGGCTGATCGACCTCAAGGCGCTGTCCTCGATACAGATTCCCAGATGCTATTTCACTGACGCTGCTCTCCCCTGGAAGACGATTGAGTTCCACCATTTCGCAGACGCCTCAAATAAAGGCTATGGGGAGTGCTCGTATCTCAGACTCGTAGACAACCACGGAAACGCTCACAGCTCACTTGTCATGGCAAAATCTAAGGTCACGCCTGTCAAAGCGGTTACCATACCCAGACTTGAGCTCCAAGCGGCGGTACTGGCAGTGAAGATCGCCCGCTTCCTTGACAAAGAGTTCAGGCATCTGCAAGCTCCTCATCATTTCTGGACAGACTCACGCGTGGTCTTGGGCTACATCTACAATGAGACGAAGCGATTCCATGTGTTTGTGGCCAACCGTCTTCAGCAGATAAGAGAGTTCAGCCAGCCACAGCAGTGGAACCATGTTGCCACGGAACTGAACCCAGCTGACCACGCGTCAAGAGCGTCTGAAGGTTGAAGAGATCATGAACTCCAACTGGCTGTCAGGACCAGAATTCTTGCGAAAGAATACTATCGAGTACAGCCCCCCAAACGTCTCCATTGACGACAATGACAAGGAAGTGAAGGCATTTAAGGTGCACGCAGCCCCTGAAGAAAGAAATGACGTCGAGAAATTGATCAAGAGGTTCTCCACGCTGGAAGGTCTGTTGCGCGTTGTGGCGTGCATTATGACTTGGCTGCATCGAACCAGAAAGACGAAGTCTCAGCCACAAGCCTTGACCACCACCCCTCTCGAAGACAGAGAGTCGGCCTTTAAGAGAGTACTCAGAAGTCTGCAGCTTGCTCATTATACAAGGCAGACTCACTCAAACCACCCTGAGCTAAGACAGCTTGATCCTTACACTGACGAGGAGGGAATGCTGAGGGTCGGGGGTCGCCTGTCGCGCTCGGCAGAAGAACGCCGAGTGAAGAACCCTCTGATAGTACCCGGCACAAGTCACTTGGCAGTGCTACTGACGAGACATCACCACAGGAAGGTGGGGCATCAGGGACGCACCACAACAATTGGCGCCCTACAATCAAACGGCTTGTGGATTTGTGGGGCCAGGAAGGTAGTCTCAGCTGTGATTCGCACTTGCGTGCATTGTGCCAGACTGCGGGGTAAACCTGTCGAACAGAAAATGGCCGACCTCCCTCCTGATAGGACCGAAACGTTCCCGCCTTTCACGAACACTGGCCTTGACTGCTTTGGGCCGTTCCTCGTCAAGCACGGAAGATCAGAGGCGAAACGCTATGGCCTGATATTCACTTGTCTGGTCTCACGGGCAGTTCATCTCGAGGTCTTGGAGGACATGACCACTGACGCCTTCATCTGTGGCCTCAGGAGATTCATCGCCATTCGTGGCAACGTCAGACTGATACGTTGCGACCGAGGCACCAGCTTTGTTGGGGCAGCTAGAGAATTGAACAAAGCACGGCGGGAGATGAATGAAAGCAAGATCATAGAGCAAATGGTCGAACGCAACTGCAACTTCGTCTTCAATCCTCCCTCCGCCAGTCACTTCGGCGGTGCATGGGAACGCATGATTGGCACTGTACGCCAGGTCTTCTCTGGGCTGTTACAAGAGTACGGCAGTCGACTCACGTCAGACACACTGTCGACACTGTTCCATGAAGTTGCCGGGATTGTTAACAACAGACCACTCTGCGTGAACCAGCTGGAAGACCCGACCTCCTGCGAACCTTTAACGCCCAACCACCTCCTTACTCTGAAGCCTGAGCCAATCTTCCCACCACCGGGAAGTTTTCAGAAGGAAGACCTCTACTCTAGGAAACGATGGAGCAGTATGGGCGAAGACAGGGGGGGAGCAGGGCGAAGAAAAGAGGAACTGCCACAAAGGGAAAAAGAGAAGAAGAAGAAAAGGGGTAGGAGGCAAGAGAAAGAAGAGAGAAAGCCGGGGGGAGGGGAGGGAGGGGGCAAAAGAGGGGAAGAGAGAAAGAAGGAAAAGCAGGGGAGAGGAGAGCAACCGGAAAACCAGAGAGGAGGGGTTGTGCGGTCATACGGGAAGGGGGACGAACCACTCGAAAGTGGACAAACAAAGAAGAAGAAGAACGAAATAGCTCACCGCAGAGCCCGAAAATCATATTGGACCCCCCCCCCCCCGCCGCCCACCCCCCCCCCCCCCCCCCCCCCCCCCCCCCCCCCCCCCCCCCCCCCCCCCCACCCCCCCCCCCCCCCCCCCCCCCCCCCCCCCCCCCCCCCGTATTACCGCGGCTGATTGCGGTGGCTGACTCCGGGGTGTACGTTTTTATGATTCAGCTAAAAATGTTTCCACACTTAATTACTGCAGGACTAATTAAGGCAGGCCGCGGTGACCCGGTGAATTTGCCCTGTCTCCTCATACCTATCGCAAAGGCTGTGGGCGGTTGGAAATGAAGGACCGACCAATGAAACATGACTCAGTCAGTGATACAGCAGTTATACTTGCATTATTGCCCATAGGGCTTTCAGTTGCTGCAGAGTTTGAGCCAGAGTAAGATCACAACATCAGCTAACTTTTCCTCTCAAAGCTCCGCACACGTGAGGTGCAAACAGGAAGGCGACCAACTGAGCAAATGTATCAATCCCTCTTGGTCTGTCTGCACCATCAAGGTTTCGCGTCTTTTGTGAGCTTCCATAATTACATGCCCTTTGTTTATGGTGTATG
Source organism: Theodoxus fluviatilis (assembly GCA_034096865.1). NCBI lineage: Eukaryota > Metazoa > Mollusca > Gastropoda > Cycloneritida > Neritidae > Theodoxus > Theodoxus fluviatilis. The sequence goes on from JAWQFJ010002238.1 coordinate 50,756, forward strand.
TACGTGGTGCGTGAGTTTAATTCTGACACACTGTTAAATTTCCCATAATCTCTAAAGTTTTTCGGCGTAAAATTGCTGCAATTTAATGCAGAGTCCTTCGGTTTTACAACTGCTCCCGAACGAGAACGAGTCTCAGCTATTGGAACGTGCAACATCATCGCAGCCAGCCATTCTCACAGGTCACACACGTTTCTCTTCTCGAGAGAGATGCACGCCCTTTCAGGGACCCCACTGGTGAAGGTACGTCATGGAAGGTGTCGCGTTAACAAGTCTCTCTCTCTCTCTCTCTCTCTCTCTCTCTCTCTCTCTCTCTCTCTCTCTCTCTCTCTCTCTCTCTCTCTCTCTCTCTCTATCTCTCTCTCTCTCTGTCCCTGTCGTTCTCTCTCTCTCTCTCTGTGTCCCTTTCGTTCTCTCTCTCTCTCTCTCTCTCTCTCTTTCTCTCTCTCTCTCTGTGTCCCTGTCGTTCTCTCTCTCTCTATCTCTCTCTCTCTCTCTCTGTGTCCCTGTCGTTCTCTCTCTCTCTCTCTCTCTCTTTCTCTCTCTCTCTATCTCTCACACACACACACACACACACACACACAGTGTCTCACTCCAATGCACACACGCACAAATGAGTTTGGGCACACACAAACGGACGGACTCACTCACACATGCACGAATATGCGCGCACACACACACACACACACACACACACACACACACACAAGCTTGCACACACGCACGCATGCAGTGACTCAAACAAAGACCAATAAACACGTACGCGCGCACACACACACATGAACATTCATACCAAGATTTGATAACACACGCCTGCGCAAATATATGCGCGTCAACGCGCATACAGTCACACACACACACACACACACACACACACACACACACACACACACACACACACACACACACACACACACACACACACACACACACAGCGGCTGTACTTCCTGAGGCAGCTCGAGAAGTTTGGTCTGTCTCCGGAGATCATGCTCCAGTTCTACCGTGCTGTGGTGGAAAGTGTTCTTACCTTCTCCATCTGTGTGTGGTTCGGAGGGGCCACTCAACAGCAGTATAACAGCAAAAGTATACTGACTCGGGTTTACAGAATGGCCCGTCACGTAACCAAGCAACAGCATGAGTGAAGAGGCTGATGTGAACAACTTGATAGCGCTACAATATTCTCGTGCGTGTTACAGGATGTTACATGCTTGGATTCGAAAGCCATTCTAGAAACTGGACATAGCTAGGAGATTCTAATTATTGCATTTATACATCGTGTACAGATGCCTTCGACACCGGATTATCTGCTGAATCAATCATGTGTTAAAATGTCTGACATTTCAAAAATATGTACAACAGCCAGAAATTACCAAACAATCTGAGACATTTCAGAAGTACAAGTATGTTCTATGTAAAAAGTTCAATTTTCCTTTATACTGGTTATGCCCGTACATCTAGAAAATTGCAATTAATGTCATTTGCGTTTATATCATCAGTAAAACAAACTAAGTATAGTTTTTAATACGTTGTGATCTTGGTGATTCAATGCTAGAGAGCATCTGATGCATAAATACTTCGGAGTCAAGATTAATCTAAACTTTTCTTGTCGAGAAAGTGTGTGGTTTTTCTGCTTCGACGTAGGCAGAGTTCAATGTCATTTTCTCCCTTCGAACTGTTTTCTGTGGCGACCTGAACATCTAGCATTCGACGCCCGACTGAGGAGAGCCAGTCAAGTGCACGGAGTCGAGGCGTAGTCCTATTACCTCCACTCGGTTCTTCGTCCTGCTCTAGGTTTGTGGGGAGGCTCGTCTGGCAGGTGTGGTCGGGGTCTAGAGCGAGCAACGGGAGTGGTGAAGCCAAAAAGACCATTGACTCACCACAAAAACTGCCGCTTCCCGAACCCTAGCTTAAATCTGCCTCATTCAGCTGCTCTGGAGCTGAAAGGGACACATTGCGCCGTCTTCAGTTACGCCTTTTGAAATCCCTCCAAACGCCACAACGGGAGCAAAGGGCCGCCAAGCCCAGCATGGTGCGGCCGCACGAGAAGCCGAGTGTATCCGTTTGCACGAGTCCCTTTTGTGATATGCGCGCTTTGACGATCTGGCGCTACTCGTTTGTCGGCTCAGGCGTTGCCACGCTTGCAGGTCTAAACACGGGGTTGTGTGCCTCCATGGAAATTTACCAACAAGAGCTGTTTGTTGGGCGTTCTCTTTGGCGCTACCAACCTAGTGATAGGGTCTATAGATGCAAACGAGAGAGAGAGAGAGAGAGAGAGAGAGAGAGAGAGAGAGAGAGAGAGAGACAGAGAGAGAGAGAGAGAGAAAGAGAGAGAGACGTTTGACGTTTTTGTCTGTAGGCCGACCACCCTCCACAACTATTAAGATCAGAGGTCAATTGCGTGATGGACAATTACGAGCATTGTTTAAATATGAGTTTGGAGGGAATGTTTATTCTCCGAAGATTGAGTGCATAGTGCACATGCATGGCATGACAAATCTCTTATGAATGGTGTACGTGGTGAATTCATTAGTTGTGCACCTGTACAGTACGTCCCTTAGTAGATGTGTTTTAGGAGACACTTCCCTCTAAGATCTGCATAGGTAGTAAGTACAGTTTAACAATACATGATCCTCGTTGTCAATTTATAGACAGAAGAGGCACTTCGTGGCTCCACCTCTTCTTTCAGCCTTCATAACTCAGACGCTTTGATCGACAGGTGATCCAGTGAGTGTGCAGCGCTGAAAAGCTTCCACGTCTGGGTGCAAGTGCAGGGAAGGAGCATGGAGACAAGACCTCGGCTGTGACGAGCGTGTTCAGTCCCGCCTGCCTCTCGACCTTTCGCGACCCACGTCCCTAGAGCCCCGCCCACGGCCAGCCCCGTGACCCCATCACGGCGCTATCGAGGACACCCATGCAGCTGTTTACGGAGAAAAGTCGAGTGCACTTGCGGCGCGTGTGGAGAGCATAAGCAATCTCGTGTAAATTTATAACTCTGAACGGATCATGTAGATGAATGCTATGGACACCTCGCCCAGTACCTCGACAAGCCCATTATAGTAGGTTATGGCTGGTCGAAGTTTCATGGACTAGGAAGGGGCTGGATTTGAGACAACCCCCCACCCCCACCCCCACCCCCACCCTTTTATTATCAGTTTTCATGCCTCCTTCCCACAACTTATCTGGTACAGCTCCGCCCCTGTCCCCTGTCGGTCTCTCCCCCCCCCACCCCCCCACCCCCCCGTATTACCGCGGCTGATTGCGGTGGCTGACTCCGGGGTGTAAGCTTTTCTGATTCAGCTTAAAATGTTTCCACACTTAACCAATGAAACATGACTCAGCCAGTGACACAGCAGTTAGAAGTCTATAGGACATTCTCATTAACGTACCTTGCAGGAGTTATCCTCGGCGCTCTCTGTCGAAAAACAACGCGTTAGGTAGAACCACCTAGTTCCGGTTGCATTCTCGAAGCGTCTGCACTGAATACGAGATCGCTCAAAGTACATGTATGTGAGGGTGGAAAACAGTACTGTGTCATGTAAAGCTCGAATGAGTAGCAGCGGATAACTGTTTAGTTCTGGCTTGAAATGACAATTTCGTTTCCCTGGTCTGGCGAGGACCGAAAATTCACTATCGTCGAGTCGATGAGTGATCAACTTGCCCGCACTGATCCTAATGTATAACTTGTAAGATCGGGTCGATGATGACAAGAAAATGGCATTAAAGCACACAAAATGTTTCATTACAACTAAAATCACCGATTATATTAATAACTGACCATTTGTACACTTACAGCTAGTACTCAAAATTTACAACGCAAACAAAACACACCTGCGGGGAGTGTCCGGGTCTCGCATCAAAACTCAATGCAGGAGTGATCGTTTCGTTATCTGATCCGACATGGTAAGCTGGATAGGCCAAGAAACGAACATCTAAATCAGAGTTAGTTGATTATTGGTGGAAAATACGGAATGACAAAAACCACGTGTATACAGATGCTCTTTGTACCATGACTTGCTGCCTGGAGGGAAACTCACATGGTTACTGCAAAATGTTGTAAATGGTAATAGCCGTTATCCAGTTAAAACAGTATACCTTGGAACACATTAATTGCAGTAAACGCAATAGTTCAAACTGTACTGAGGCATTCCTCCAACCAAATGAAACTATTCTGTTTGTAATGCACCGACATGGAAAAAACAAACAAACCTGCAAAACCCCCAACCAACCAAACATAAAGTAAAAACTAGTTTAAAATCGGAAAGATTTTGGAATCCCGACAGACTGCACGATCGCTTAGTCAAGATCCACGTGTAAACTCAAAGACATGACAAGATAATTTCAACAGCTCCATCTGGAATAAATGCCTAGAAATTTGTCGACCCGAATGAATTCGAAATCGTAACGCTTACTACAGCTGATAAGAAAGTCTGTTTCTGTCACAGACGAGTTACAAGGTCGAACCGTCAGTCCCGCGCATCCTTCTGATTGGCTTTGGGATTGTTGCGCTTGTCTCCTCGCGCACTTGTCCTGTCAATATGGGGGTTCTCCCAGCCTGCACCGGGAAGTCGAAGTTCACAATGTGGGGGTTCTCCCAGCCTGCACCGGGAAGTCGAAGTTCACAATATGGGGGTTCTCCCAGCTTGCACCGGGAAGTCGAAGTTCACAATGTGGGGGTTCTCCCAGCCTGCACCGGGAAGTCGAAGTTCACAATGTGGGGGTTCTCCCAGCCTGCACCGGGAAGTCGAAGTTCACAATGTGGGGGTTCTCCCAGCCTGCACCGGGAAGTCGAAGTTCACAATGTGGGGGTTCTCCCAGCTTGCACCGGGAAGTCGAAGTTCACAAAGTCCGGTAGTCGTTTTCGTTAGAACTTTATTCACGCACTGGTCGATACACATGCAGTGGTGACAATCAGTAAACAACTTCGCTCTATGTACAATGCCTCAGAGGACTCATTCCTTACAAAGGAGGACTCGCTTATCTTCTTCTTAAACTCTCACCTTATCTCTGGCATGTGCACTCTTTAGTCTGTCACTTCGTTGGTCTTATATACCTTTACACAGGTTCCAGAACCTTCCAGAATCTAGTACAACGTTCCCCACGCCCTGGCGGCTTCACGACTGACGTCACATGACACGGTCAAGACGAATTTAGCCTGACCCCGTCACCCTTCTAGTAAACTAGAGATTTCGCCTACCGGCAAAAGTATACTGACTCGGGTTTACAGAATGCCCCGTCACGTAACCAAGCAACAGCATGAGTGAAGAGGCTGATGTGAACAACTTGATAGCGCTACAATATTTTCGTGCATGTTAGAACCTTCACAACAGGATGGTACATGCTTGGATTCGAAAGCCATTCTAGAAACTGGACATAGCTAGGAGATAATGATTATTGCAGTTATACATCATGTAGTGGTGCCTTCGCAAAGGAACCGGATTATCTGCTGAATCAATCATTTGTTGAAATGTCTGACATTTTAAAAATATGTACAACAGCCAGAAATTACCAAACAATCTGAGACATTTCAGAAGTACAAGTATGTTCTATGTAAAAAGTTCAATTTTCCTTTATACTGGTTATGCCCGTACATCTAGAAAATTGCAAGTAATGTCATTTGCGTTTATATCATCAGTAAACAAACTAAGTATAATTTTTTAATACGTTGTGATCTTGGTGATTCAATGCTAGAGAGCATCTGATGCATAAATTCTTCGGAGTCAAGATTAATCTAAACTTTTCTTGTCGAGAAAGTGTGTGGTTTTTCTGCTTCGACGTAGGGAGAGTTCAATGTCATTTTCTCCCTTCGAACTGTTTTCTGTGGCGACCTGAACATCTAGCATTCGACGCCCGACTGAGGAGAGCCAGTCAAGTACACGGAGTCGAGGCGTAGGCCTATTACCTCCACTCGGTTCTTCGTCCGGTTCTAGGTTTGGGGAAAAGGCTCGTCTGGCATGTGTGGTCTGGGTCTAGAGCGAGCAACGGGAGCGGTGAAGCCAAAAAGACCATTGACTCACCACAAAAACTGCCGCTTCCCGAACCCCAGCTTAAATCTGCCTCATTCAGCTGCTCTGGAGCGGAAAGGGACACATTGCGTCGTCTTCAGTTACGCCTTTTGAAATCCCTCCAAACGCCACAACGGGAGCAAAGGGCCGTAACGCCCCAGCATGGTGCAGCCGCACGAGGAGCCGAGTGTATCCGTTTGCACGCGTCCCTTTTGTGATATGCGCGCTTTGACGATCTGGCGCTACTCGTTTGTCGGCTCAGGCGTTGCCACGCTTGCAGGTCCAAGCAGGTGTTGTGTGTCTCCATGGAAATTTACCAACAAGAGCTGTTTGTTGGGCGTTCTCGTTGGCGCTACCAACCTTGTGATAGGGTCTATAGATGCAAACGAGAGAGAGAGAGAGAGAGAGAGAGAGAGAGAGAGAGAGAGAGAGATTGAGAGAGAGAGAGGGAGGGAGAGAGAAAGAGAGGGAGGGAAGGAGGGAGTGAGGGAGTGAGGGAGGGAGGGAAGGAGGGAAGGAGGGAGGGGGGGGACGGAGGGAGAGAGAGAGAGAGAGAGAGAGAGAGAGAGAGAGAGAGAGAGAGAGAGAGAGAGAGATATTGACTTTATTAAGGCCGACGACCCATCTCACATCACAGAAAACGTATAATCATAGGAAACGTTACAGATAGGAGTGGATATCTCCCTTAATACATAAACTGAAATCTAAATGATTTGCTGTCAACATCATTATACAAATATTTTTAGAAACCCTATAGTACATTGCATTAAAATTATCGCATATTTACATGTTAAATTCAAAATAATTTACATCTTTTTACAAGAATGTATCTATATGTTACAAAATCTCAAAAGTGTATTGCATTAAAATTATTCGTATAAATACAATTAAAAGTTGCCGTCATTGCAGATTCAACTGATATTATAGTCACACACATTCGTTCAATCTTGCCTATACTTGATTACTAGGAGAATTCCAACTTTTCACAACGTAGTTTAAAAGCATAAAATATGTACATCGCAACGTCTCGCGTTTTCGTTACATCCTGTCCATCAAGCAGATATTTCACCTCGGCATACTGTGCCCTCTGTATGTGTTTTAAAATATATTTCCGCCTCAGATCATCGTAAACATCACAGTGGATTTAAAAAGTGACTTTCATCTTCATAACCTGTTCAGAAAGGAGACTCTTTTCCTGAGATTTGCTCATTTCTTTTTTATTGACCTTAAGATCGTTATTCCTGAAACGGAAGCGAACAAATGCATCCCTAATTTGTTTATATGCTTACATTGTTCAGATAGCTTTCGCACTCTATATTGCGTTTGAAGGATCTATACAGCATAAAGTGATTGCTCCCAGTAAGTCTCATATTGCATTCTTGTAAGTAACAGTCTGGCAGTCTCTGTCTGAGGGCCCGAATAAAACCTTTTTCATGATCAGTTCCTCCGTTTGTCCACACATAGGCAAACCCAAGCTTTGACAGACAATTCTGGATGGATCGTGTCCAGTTCATCTTTACTGATGCACATGTATTCTCTTTCAACAGTATAACATAAGCTTGTTTAGGCAGTCTATCGTCTGCCATCTTACAGAGCCGTAGCCAGTATTTCACCGCTCGTATTTTGTATTTATGTACAAGGGATATTTGCCCAATTCACTATGGCACATAGTGTTAGAACTTTTAACACTTATATTAAAAAAACTCTTGCATGCGAACATGTGTGCCTTTTCAATACATTTTATTTTTCCACTCCCCATAACTCGGATCCATAAAGCAATGATGGTTGTATCTGGGCATCATATAATCGGAAGAAAACGTTAGTGTTCATAGTGTGCAGATTTCACATCGTCTTAAGCAACTGCAGGGTTTTCGTTTTCGCTTTTACCTCACTGCTGTTCCCATGTTCTCTCCAGGATCCACAATGCTGCATGTCTGCTCTAGGTTCCCTCAGCCTGCTCGATTCCCCTCTAGTCACTCTAGCTCCTGTCTTGACTGTATCTTGTTCGTATCCTCTGTCATCCATTAAAGTAGACCCGTTCTTCACGATGCTATGGAGGTAGCTTAGCTCTCTTTCTCGATTGTATTTCTCAGCCTGTAGTTCTAGGTCGCGTGTATTCCGGTTTTCACAATACAACTGCCATTTTCTATCAATTTCACCCAAAACTGTTTGCATTTGTATATGCTGGTTGCTCATCCACCTTATGCAGCACTGCAAGAAAGCTACATCCGCACAAAGGGCATCAAGCCGGTTATTAAAGTAATGCTTTACATATGCCAGCCTGTTTGTCACGTCCGAGTTCATTGATACAGTTTCAGGTCTCATTCAGTCCGAGCTTTCCTGCAGATACTGTACCGGATGTCTGTTTGGGACTAGATTCACTGTTTCCAGCTCTATGTGATTGCACTACATAGGCCCACAAAAGGTACACAAAGTGAAATTTTGGCTAAATGTAGTGCTTGGTACCACAAGAAACTACAAGAAATAAGCTTTCTGGTGGTGTAAGGTTTATTTCTGTAGCTTAATTCTAAGTTGAGTAAAACTGTTTTAAAGTCGACATATGTATGAACCGCCATTTTGAGAAATCGCCGTTTAAAGACAAACAACTGGGTATGCACAAAAACTCCTTAGCAACAGGGGTTTAAACTTCTCCAAAGTCAATGAAACTTGGCAGTTATGTTGGCCATATATCTCTAAATAAATTTAAGTGCAAACTACTATGCTGGATACCTACATTTTTGTTACAACAGCCTTTAAAAAGTACCATGTTTTGGCGTTCAAACCAAAAAATCGCGACAGAAATGACTTAAAAAAACAATCATGGAAACAACTCTAATGGTTTCATGTACTAAACTGTTGTTGAAAACAATCATAAAATATGATTATGATCTAGTATGGCATGATTAATAATAATAATAACAACAAATTGAACAATAATTATTAATGATTTAAAAATGTTTGTTTTAAACCAAACAAACAAACGAGCAAAACATGGATTCCATGCAACATGTTCACCAACATTTGAACATTCAAATTCACTTGCCTGGAAAGCATGGAGATGCAGCTGCAGGCTTATGTTGAGGAAAATCATTTGAAGCAGAAGGATATATCCATTGATCTCACCTTTTGTCATACCATAGAGATTCAGTTGAAAATCCACCACCTCCTGATGAGTGAACTGGGCAATGCACCCCCTTCTCTCCTCTGGGCACACATCACATTCGGCCGCAACTTTGATTTGTTTGCACTTGCATGCAAATTGTTCAACTGCTTCGACAGTTGGAAACGCAAAATTTCCAGCAAGGTTGTGGAATTCTTCACAAGAACTGTGAGCTTCTCCGGTAACTGTCACTACCTCCTCGTGAATTAGTGGTGCTGCATCGTCTTCAGCGTCGCTTTCTTTCTCCGACTCGGTGTCAAAATCGCCGGCGTTGCAGTCCGTTTCCTCATCAGAGTCACTTTCATCTTTGGCTGGATCTTCAATGAAGTACTCTTCGATGAGACTCTGAAGCTCGATTTGATCTTCACCAGACAAATTTGCGGCATTGCTTTGATTTAGAAGTGAAGCAAGACGTTTTTGCTTTCGTTCAGCCATGTTTTTCGTCCACACATCGACACAGAGCATGGAAGAGTAACTTCCCCTGGTGCGTTTCAGCCAATCGTAAGAGGCGTCTTTTCAGGTATCCAAGGGGAAAATGCGTAGCTTGCTCTGATTGGTTTAAATGTCAGCTTCTGTTTACCATATTTGGAAGGCTTACACCTCCACGCTTCCCGCGGAAGGTTTCTATGAATGAAATGACGTCACAGAGCCAACGCTGAACTTTCCATCGGTATGCGCCATGCAGGGCTTTGTTTGAGGGAGTGTGCGGTCACGTAGCGTCAAAATTCGGGAACTGTAGCTTATAATTGGACATAATTACAGCCTTTAATGTCATTTTGTATCAATAAAATGATCGAATCTGACTATAATACTTATGTATATTATAGAAATGGGTCTATAGATGCTAAAAATGGAGATATCCCAAAATAGCCAAAAATTAGGTCAACCTGCGCTGCTCGCCTTAGAGCCGGTTCGCTGCAGCGACTTTGTGTACCCTTCGTCAGAGCGCATCACCTCTATTCCATTGCAATACATAGGCCCGGGATTGGGATGTATGTCTTCTGCCAGCATCAGTCTAGCCGAGAGGTCATGTAGGTTGATAGCAGGAGGACGAAGTTTCAAAACGCATCAAAGTGCTAAGTAGAAAGTCAGCCCTATCACACCAACCTTAGAGCCAATGAGGGAAAATGACAAGTCGAAGTTCCTCATGCTGCCCTTGAACTCTAATCAAAAGAGGCTGCCACTCATCGCTCCTGCCCGTGCTGCTCGGGCATTTGTTTTCGTTCTGCTCACACGCGCGCGGGCGTAGTAGTGCACTCCTATACGATGCCTAAATAGGTCTATGTCAATTCCCATTTCGGATTTACTGTAATAATGGTCACGAACGAATGAAACACGTATCGAATTCACTTGACGTTTCTCATATTTTGCTCCTCTAGGGATATGTGACTGCCACGCGCACTCGGGCATTATCCAAGAAGACGGTGCTTCTGAAGAACACTTGCAGAGCGCCGACCCAAAGACCTATCCAAAGATCTTTACTGTGGCACAGAGTATTGTACGCTTTACACCTTAAGAAACAATAACTAATTGACGTCATTCTTATTTCTCACGTATATAAACGTGACACTGCTGTTATAGCGAATCATATTTCTCAACCAAAGTTTTATTTTAAAAATTAATCAACATGAAAGCACTGATTAGAAATGACTCTGAAAAATTCGATAATGTTGATGTAATAGCAGGGTCATTTCGCATTGCGCTATGTACACTATTCCTGTCAAAACACACACACACAAAGACACACACACACACACACACACACACACACACACACACACACAAAGACACATACAAGCACGCACGCACGCACACACAGACACACACACACAAGGGACGTCACTCTGGTCGCTACGCGATGTAGATAGAAGAAGAGGAAGAAGAAGAGGAAGAAGAAGAGGAAGAAAAGATGAAGAAGAAGAGGAAGAAGAAGATGAAGAAGAAGAGGAAGAAGAAGAGGATGAAGAAGAGGAAGAAGAAGAGGAAGAAGAAGAGGAAGAAGAAGAGGAAGAAGAAGAGGAAGAAGAAGAGGAAGAAGAAGAGGAAGAAGAAGAGGAAGAAGAAGAGGAAGAAGAAGAGGAGAAAGAAGAAGAGAAAGAAGAGGAGAATGAAAAGGAGAAAGAAGAAAGACGAGAAGAAGAAGAAAGAAAAGAAGAAGAAGAAGAAGAAGAAGAAGAAGAAGAAGAAGAAGAAGAAGAAGAAGAAAGAAGAGAAGAAGATGAAGAAAGAAGAGAAGAAGAAGAAGAAAGAAGATGAAAGAAGAAGAAAGAAGAAGATGAAAGAAGAAGAAGAAAGAAGAAGAAGAAAGAAGAAGAAGAAAGAAGAAGAAAGAAGAAGAAAGAAGAAGAAGAAAGAAGAAGAAAGAAGAAGAAGAAAGAAGAAGAAGAAAGAAGAAGAAGAAAGAAGATGAAGAAGAAGATGAAGATAAAGATGAAGATGAAGATTAAGATGAAGATGAAGATGGAAGATGGAAGATGGAAGATGAAGATGGAAGAAGATGAAGATGAAGATGGAAGAAGATGAAGATGGAGATGATGAAGATGAAGAAGATGAAGAAGATGATGAAGAAGGTGAAGAAGATGATGAAGAAGATGATGAAGAAGATGAAGAAGATTATGAAGAAGATAAAGATGAGGATGATGAGGATGAAGAGGATGAAGAGGATGAAGAGGATGATGAGGATGATGAGGATGATGAGGATGATGAGGATGAGGATGATGAGGATGATGAGGAGGATGAGGATGATGATGAGGATGATGAGAATGATGAGGATGATGAGGATGATTAGGAGGATGAGGAGGAGGAGGAGGAGGAGGAGGATGATGAGGAGGAGGAGGAGGATGGTGATGATGAGATGATGATGATGATGATGATGATGAGGATGATGATGATGAGGAGGAGGAGGAGGAGGAGGAGAGGAGGAGGAGGAGGATGGTGATGGATGATGATGATTGATGATGATCATGATGAGGAGGATGATGCTGCTGCTGCTGCTGCGCTGTGCTCCTGCTGCTGCTGCTGCTGCTGATGATGAGGATGATGAGGAGGAGGAGGAGGAGGAGGAGGAGGAGGAGGAGGAGGAGGAGGAGGAGGAGGAGGAGGAGGAGGAGGAGGAGGAGGAAGAGACGGAGGAGGAGGAGGAGGAGCAGGAGGAGAAGGAAGAGGAGGAGGAGGAGGAGGAGGAGGAGGAGGAGGAGGAGGAGGAAGAGAAGGAGGAGGAGGAGGGAGGAGGAGGAGGAGGAGGAGGAGGAGGAGGAGGAGGAGGAGGAGGAGGAGGAGGAGGAGGAGGAGGAGTGGGAGGAGGAGGAGGAGGAGGAGGAGGACGAGGAGGACGATGACGACGAGGAAGAGATGATAAACTACTCGTGTTGTTGGATGTTTTTGTTGTATCTCTACACAGACAGCACTCTCTTGATTGCATTTTTCTTGAAATTTTATTCACACAGGAACAAAAAGCATTAGTATCGCATTTAAACAGGGGAATTCTAAACATGACATATATTAGCACATACCCCTGATTTAGCAGCGAACATGTATGATGCATTATTTTCACGCCTAGCGGTACAAAGCCAGAAAAGCGAAAGAGAATACATTGGTTTCCATATTCCATCTATCGACATGGCATTATTTGTACTAGAGTCAGCAAATTTTTCATACATGGATTGAAAAACGTTCATATTGTCTCTCGCCTCTTCGTGTACGTGTGTGTGTGTGTGTGTGTGTGTGTGTGTGTGTGTGTGTGTGTGTGTGCGTGCGTGCGAGAGAGAGAGAGAGAGAGAGAGAGAGAGAGAGAGAGAGAGAGAGAGAGAGGGGAGTTAACGAGAGAGAGGGGGGTTGTTAACGAGAGAGAGAGAGAGAGAGAGAGAGAGAGAGAGAGAGAGAGAGAGAGTTAACGAGAGAGAGAGAGGGGGGGTTATTAACGAGAGAGAGAGAGAGAGACAGAGAGAGAGAGAGAGAGAGAGAGAGAGAGAGAGAGAGAGAGAGAGAATTAGTCTGTTTTTTGAATACGATGTGTTCTGGTAATGGCAGGAAACGTATACATGTATGTATAGTTACATGCAACATCTATAGCTCCTTTGACATCAAGACCATCTGGGCATGCAAACTACTAGACTCTGAATACCTTTCGAAAAGCACAAGACATATGATATTTTCATGCACAGTCGATTGTTTAAATCTGCTGTTTTATTCTGTAAACGACCAACTGGTTGCTATTGGAACATTGTATATATCGCCTTTCCACCACCGTAGCGAAGGTTATGTTCATGGCTTCATACTGAGACTGAAGCACTCATTTCTGCTGCTCAAACCGCACACATTATTCAGCCGGTTTTGAGTCCAGACACTTCTTCTGGAGGCATCTCAACTCCCCGAGGAGCATGCGACAAAGCTGTTCAGTAACTTTTCCGTGTTATCTTTTCCATTGTTTTACACTAACTGTCAAAGCTGGCCAAATAATACGCCTGGTGCAGAAACATGGTCCCGTTCTCAGTGACATGTGATGATGTGCAGTTATCGCCCTACTTAAGGTAAGAAACTCTGCAGATGTCGCTGTTCTTGTGAAAGGCAATGCATGTGCTACATTCTGTACACTTGGAAACTTTCAACTTCTCCCAGCACAAAGCACGACCTAGAATTCAAAATGACATCACTAAAATCGATTGCTAATCTACGAGTAGGTAGCAAATATAAACGCTGACCGATCCATTGGTTTCTGTTAATGCAGTACACCCAACCCTGTCAATGCACATTATTATGTTACGTCTTAGTGTGACCCTGGGAAGAAAACTGTATCAAATGCATTGAGAAGCAAGAAAAATGAAGCAAAAACACCCACACATTTGAGACGGACAAATGACGGCAATATGAAAGGTTGGACAGATCTTTCTTAAGTGCAGATATTGTTGAGCGAGAACCATTCACATGCTTTTATTAATGCTGCTTGCTCATTTTTCATCTCGGTATACTCCTTCTGTTTACTGCTTTAGTTTCAAATGAAGTCTTCAACGTTAAAATCACTGGAACATAAGATCACCATCAACATCGTTTTCATTAGAAGGTCCTTACTTCATCATAGTCACCACCACCACCACCACATCATCAGCATCAGCATCATCATCATCATCATCATCATCATCATCATCATCATCATCATCATCATCATCATCATCATCATCATCATCATCATCATCATCATCATCATCATCATCATCATCATCATCATCATCATCATCATCATCATCATCGTCATCATCATCATCATCATCAATCATCATCATCATCATCATCATCATCATCATCATCATCATCATCATCATCATCATCATCATCATCATCATCATCATCATCATCATCATGATCATCATCATCATCATCACATCACATCACCATTTCTATACAGTTCTTTCAATTGCCTCCAACGTCTGGCTGTCTTAAGGTTTTAAGTCCTCCCATTTTCATTTTCGGTACATCTGAAAAATAGAGCATAGAATTATTCATTATCAGTAACGTAGCACAGATGGAACTTCTAAATATTAGAAACGTGGCAAGGCCCCTCTATAGACTATTTGAAAGGATTGGGGAACATATGAAAAGTCAAAAAGGATCTTTGCACAGAAATGTGATAATGCAACAAATTTCATTGTAGTAATCCATTACTATATCAATGATTCTGTTATTTTTGTCTCCATACCGTACTCAAGTCTTCACTTTATCTAAATTTCAAGTTACAGCTAAATGGTCATTTGAACAGTCACTTCTGAATACTTAAGACTATGACGAATGCGCTTCGAGTAATCTTATGTTTTCGTGGAGATCTATATACCTCCATTAATCTCGGCGAACTGGTAAAACACGTTGTTCTGGTTTCTCTCAGTTGGTGAACATGTGCATTAAACACAACCTCGGTAGGTGCAAGCGTTGTACAGAAACCTCATGCAATTAATCAGGCATGAAATCCCCATCGGTAATACTTTACAAGGGTTCCCCCGTATTAACACAGAGAAATGAAATTCATGAGACAATCATGAGGCGTTTTTCATTGTGCAATACATTTTCAGGTCAATATATAACATTTAAACAGTTTGACGGATTGCGTACGTAAGTAAAAGGGGATATTTAAAAGACCAGGACTAAGAAGGAACTCCCCCCCCCCCTACATAAATGCAACAGCCTCGATGAGTATTTTGTTGAGAATGATTTGTAAACTTGACAGCTTCAAGAGATCAACAAATTGTCTACAACAAGCCGAATTCCCTCTAGTGGGCTGCTATGGCAGCAGGGAAACTCTCATTCTTTTATGCGACATAATCGACTTATCATTTGCTGTACGCTACCATTTTCTTTGCAGTTTTTATAACTTAAAGGGCTGCATACGTTCTGCGTCCATGACCCTCACGAAAGGCAATTGATAAGATAAACACTGGAATCCAAACTACCTTCGGTCGGAGAGCACGTTGAGAACACCACTTTTCGAAGGCTGTTGCACAGTTTCTCATGCTCTTTTCGTCAGCGTCCTTGCAGTAGACTCGAATGATGCATTCTGCAAACTTTTCGGGAAGTATCACAGATACCTGCAGTAAAAGATTGCACAAGTAACAGCGTAGACTTCGATGTGACGAGAATTGACAGAAAAATACCTCTCATCGGTACAACTTCCTAAAAAGACTAATCTGACTATCCTCAGATAGAAACATTTTCCCCAAGTTAAATGAAGAGATGCGCATGTGTAAGGTTATAGATAGATGACGGCACCACAAAGCAGATCTACTCAAACGTCAAAAATATGTAAAGACTTCTTTGCTGTGAGTCGATTTCAGAAAGATTCTCAGTTTTATTTTTGTCTTTGAGTTCTGTTATGTCTTCACAATCTTTTCGATATTTACACACACACACGCGCGCGCGCGCGCGCGCGCGCGCGCACACACACACACACACACACAATTATTTAGTAGAAGTAATGTGTTAATAGAAATGTTTTATGATTAACCTTGTGGCTTTATATGACCTACAAGGTTGACAGGCCCTAAAACTCCATCCATCCATCCATCCCTCCATCCATCCATCCCTCCATCCCTCCATCCATCCATCCATCCATCCACCCACCCATCCATCCATCAACCCATCCACCCATCTATGAATAGAATCTGTTAAATTCCGACTGCTCACAACAGTCGATCCTTTGAGGTCTGGGCCATGCGTCTCGCTCAGCCAAAGACTGGTGTTGAGCAACACACAGGCTGAACCATTTAGGGCAGTGCATGCCACTGCACCTGCAGCATGCTGGTCGTGTGAGCACATGGTCACTCCTACCCAGGTGTTCCAACAAAGGCACCCTCACGTGATCTTCTGTTTCAGCACGATCGGGTGCTCAGCTTCATAACTGGGCAGTCGGTAGATTAGGTTCGAAGAACAACTTGAAAATAGTGTCAGCTATAGTGAGCGAAAGACCATCATCAAGGCATTGATGAGGCCGAGGACAAACAGAGACGACTACCACTTGATGTCCAGAGAGCAGCAGGTCGTCCGTATCAGACTGCGCACTGGCCACAACAGGCTCAATGCTCACATGAACTGAAAGTACAGGCTGGCACCATCACCAACATGCGCATGTGGTCTGGAAGACCAAACAGCAGAACACATACTCCAGAGTTGTCCCTTACTTGAAGAAGAAAGGAGGGAAGTGTGGCCGTTACCAACTCCCCTGCAGACCAAACTATATGGCAGCCGCGACGACATGGAGAAAACGACGACATTCATTACCCATACCGGATTGACAGTATAGCCACTGCGAACGAGAAGAAGAAGAAGAAAGCTTTGAATAAAAACCTCCAATGCCATGTGGGCACCCTGACAAAGAAAAAGCTATGGAAGACAAAATATCTAGAGTAGAGCCCCTAGGACGTTTTGGGTATCAAAGTGACACCTTTCCAGCAGTTCCTGCAGCACAAGTGGTCCCTGGCAAAGTGTCAAGCACTCCCTTGGATAATCAAGGCGGCCGAGAGGGGCCTCTGTCGACTGGGCAGCGCAGATCCTCGCTAGTTTTCGCGCAGCCTTTGTGCCCTGGAGAGGGCGTTCCATCGTCACTGTGTTGTGCATGAACAACAAGGGGAACAGTAGCTTCGAGTGATAAACCTCAGCTCGCCTCGCAAAAAACAAGGTTTCACGGCCGCCTCCGTCTGTGGGAAGAAAGGAAGGATAGCGCTTGACGGCCTTATCAGCCTTTGTAGGCAATGTAAGGCCATTAAGAACGAACATCACTAGAACAGTTTAGAGTAAACGCAAGTCGCGGTGTCCCTAGTTATTCGCCTTTTACTAATCGCGTTGGAAGACGCGGTGAGTAAATTCTTACCCCGAACACACATCTGTGGGAGGATTTATCGCACCTCGCTGATCAGGTACCGTCCTCCTGATGCTGGGCTGACTAGAGTTTCATGGAAGCAACACAAGGGTACAGATAGCACCAGCTAGACTTTCAGGCGTTCTGCACTGAATCATTTATTTCCGAAACTGTGACACTAAGCTGGCCATATCTTGATTGAAGCTTGAGACTTGAATTTCGCAAGCTGGAGCGTTACAAACTGCAAAGGAATCCACGTGTTGCTGCTGCAACGACCAACAATCTCACTCTGTGTTACCTTTTGTGGACTGGTCAGTTTCTATTTAAGCGGGAATGTAAATTTCTAGCCTTGGATATATTCGTATATATCAATAATCAGTCGTAATAATAATCTATCCCAGACCTAAAAAAGGCTTACACATTTTTATATTCACTACTAACCCTGCTAACTAGACCTCGACCGTTTTATTTTTTTTCTGCTTGAATAATATTTACATTTGTGTCCTCTCGATTGCATACCTGAGCCTTGCTAACGTTCACCGCAGCCTTGGGATCACCCTTCCGGTAGAACAGCATTTTCTCGATGGGATCCCTGTCTTTCAAACCGTAGTCAAGGTACGCTTTCTGCAAGAAAGGGCAATATATAAGACAAGAATCCCTATTTAGTCTTTATTATGTAAATTACTGCACGAGTAGAAGATGAAATGATCGGTTACAAAAGTTTAAAGATGGCAAGAAAGGACAGGGTACTTTGTCACAACATCTTTCCGAGATCATAAATACCTGTTTTCGTTTCAGGAAGTGACCATGAACTGCACCAAGTGTAAGTATGCTTCATCACTGTCCTGGACAGAAATGATCATCATCCTAATTTATTCCAAATACTTCCCCGAGTTGGACGCAAGATGACAGAACTCACCTTGACAGACACTCTGTTGGATGGAGAAATCTTTTGCGCCAAACCGTCGACTGGAGTGTCCTGAAAAAAGGAAGTATTACTTCCTGTTCGCTCTCTGCAACTGGAAGTGCATTTTCTTCTGGTAACGGGACACAGCTCAGTTATGCTATACGAGTATTTGGGATTCATTAAGAATGCTCACATTGCATCTGAAGAATGATTTATCAACATTTATTAGAAAGTAAGACAGACTTCATATTGCGGGATCTAGTGCAGAGATTGCAACAACCATGCACAAATACAAAACACATATCGTTGAAGTTCTGCTACAACAACATCTTCCTCGACAAAGAATAGGTGAATGTATAATATAGTCTGAAAATGTTCATTCTTTTGTAAGATATTTGGTGAAAAATACAAAATTATCTCAATGAAATAAAGGTTATATGAATAATGCGATATTGTTTTGCTGCAGTAATTTCTTCAATAATTAATGCATTACACATGCTTATTCCACAACAAATTAGTTTTGTAGAATGTAGTATATGAAGTGAGCACACGACTTTTCAAAAGGATAGAATGAAATAACTTGACTGCATATGTCCTTGGTGAAATCCACTATGAAATATTTTTTCATAAGTAAACATCAACATTACATCTTTTAAATCCCATGTTCTATTGGTAGCAAGCAAGATGCTGAAAATATTCTTCTAGCAATAAAGTCGACACCCTCACACTCATCACTTTATTGTAAGAAGTTTTGGCATCGACCTTTGAGTCACTTTACTATATGCCACGCAGTCTCGTGTTGGGCCATCTCAAGTTACCATCTAATTAAAGGAAAACTGTTTGTGGAAATCTAAAGATGCCGTCCCTGACCCAAAATGAACGTATATATACGAATAGATGAGAAATAGGCAAATCCAAAACCTCTCGACTGACCACTCGCAGGTTAAGAGATGCAGCATGGCAGCCAAGTCGTCAAAACGTTAAATTCGACGCCTTTTTCAAATCAAATCTTCACAAAGTTGAAACATATTACTACATAATATCTTTTAAATCTGAAAATATCGTTAAATATGTCGCGCAGGCAATAGTCTTTCAATCAAATACTTTTTTGATCTAGATAGGGTAAAGGTTAAATACATATTTTAAGTTGTGTTGTGTTTTCACACATGCCTATTAGTGGAGAAATACGATATTGAAACGTGTACCGTGTGAGTTGGCTCGGTCTCCGACACCATCTTGTAGAAGCGGCGAAAACGGATGTTCTCGAGAATGTCGCGAGCTCCTTGGAGGTCCGAGGACGTGGAGAGCTCGACAACATCGAAGATGGAGTCGGTGACTTTGGTGAAAGCCACTGGGTCGTATGCACATCGGGAAAGGCAGACCCTCTCTCTGTCACAATGGGATATAACATTGGCCATTTTTGTACTGTATTGTGTCTTGTTCGCTCAGAAGAAAGATGCTATAAACTTCCGTGCACGACTTTGAAAAGACAACAAAGCAGAGAATGATTTGGTATCAATTAATGGGACAGAGGACGCTCGCGATGCCATTTTGGAGCCGAGATATATTCATATGTTTTCTCCTCTTTGGTCTGTTCCAATCCCTGTTCCATTTTTCCTGTTGTAATATCGTACTTATCGCTGTTTAGTAACTATCTTTCTCTTTGCGTATTATATCAATGAAGTCTAAAGACGAACGATTTGCTTCATACAGTAAATGTGTCAAGTTCTAAAACCTTGTACTTATTGATTTTTAATATTTTATTCAACTAGGTTGGCAGGTGGAAAAGGAGGCAGGCAATGAAGTAGGTAGCATAGGTTATAGGTTAAGGTTTACTTTTCTCAGGTTAGGTTAGGTTAGGTTGTGTCATTCTAGTCCACTAGAGACTTCGCCTGCCGGCGAAACAGTCTCTAGCACAGTTGACATATCGTCATGGAAAGATTTCGTCCGAAAATTTCAAATGAGGGTCACACGAGAGGCTTGTGGGATAGCCGTTAAAGTAGTTCTAAGACCATTTCGCATGAAACTCATAACTGACTTTTGTTGAGGCAATAATCACGCGTTTATTCGATGAAATACAATGTTTGTGTTGAAATGGAAACAAGTTTTGACATCTGAATGATTTCTGCAAAAAGTGGAGAAAAAAGTATCCGAACGAACTATTATTGGCGCTATGCTGTAATGCGAAGGGTCAAGTCTATTACTCATTCATTGCGAACTGTGCCAGAGTCACTACTGACTCTGGTTATCAGAATGAGGTTGGGTTAGCCTCGGTTATGTGACTTTTTTTAAAGGTTAGGTTCGCTTAGTCTGGGTGAGACTAGGTTAGATAGTTAGAAGGATGGGCAAAAAGAAACAAGACCGGTTGGGGGAAAAGCAGTTAAGTGGGATTCTAGTTGGTAGATAGATGGGTAAAGTGGCAGGGCGGCAGGCAGGTGCACGTGTGCATTAGGCTTTGACTGCGCATGTGTGTAGGCATGAAAATGCATGCACGTGTATGTATGTTCTTTTTATGAATGTATGTGTGTGTGTCTATTTGTAATAATAATAATAATAATAATAATAATAATAATAATAATAATAATAATAATAATAATAATTAGCATTCATAACGCGCATTTCTTGCAAGAACTCAATGCGCGGGCATAGCCACATTTACACGCAGTTACTCGTCAGTCATACTACATAGCACAACACTCGTACGACTATCATACCAGGACTTGAAAAAACTAGGAGGTTACAGAAAAGCAAGACGAAACATATGGGTTTTTAACTGAGATTTTAAAATGGACATAGTTGGTGCATCACGTAGGCCAGCCGGCAGGGAATTCCAGACACTAGGGGCAATGAAACTGAAACTACGCTCTCCGAAAGACTTGGTACTACGCTTTGGAATTTTCAGAAGCTTTTCACTTGATGAGCGGAGAGAACGGGAAGGGTGATAGGTACAAAGGGAGGCCGAAAGATATGCCGGAAGGGTTGAATCAAAATGACGGTACGCCAAAACAGCAATTTTGTACTGGCAGCGGAAATTAACGGGAAGCCAGTGTAGATGTTTCAGGAGGGGTGTCACATGATCGCGCTTGCCCTTCATAAGAACCAGACGTGCCGCACTGTTTTGAACTCGTTGCAGACGGTTTAGTTGTTCTGCCGGAAGACCCGCCAGGACTGAATTGCAGTAATCCAGTCGTGACGTGATCCTGGCAGTTACTAGCCTAGCACAGGTAGTGTCCGAAAGGTATTGACGGATTGATGCAATACGGCGCAGTTCAAGAAAACATGCACGGCATGTACTGCTAATCTGATCGTGCATGGACAAGGTCTGGTCAATGGGAACACCGAGATACCTAACTGAGCTCTTGAATGGAATAGAGCTACCCCCAATAACTGTGGACTCACTCCCCACAAGCCCAAGGCGTGATGGTGCACCGATAGGTAAAACTTCAGTGTGTGTGTGTGTGTGTGTGTGTGTGTGTGTGTGTGTGTGAGAGAGAGAGAGAGAGAGAGAGAGAGAGAGAGAGAGAGAGAGAGAGAGAGAGAGAGAGAGAGAGACAGACGGACGGACGGACGGACTGACAGACAGACAGACAGACAAACAGGAAGAGAGGAAGGAAAGAAGAGCACCACATTCAACGTGTCTGAGTACTTGGTTGCGCAAAAATTTTCAAATATGTATTTCACTGCGAAAAACTGATGAATGCGAGCTCAAATTTATTGAACGGGCTTATTTGTAACCCAAAATAACCTTGTTCGTCTTATTAAAAAAATCGAAAGCAAAGTCTCTTTTCTCTGTATTTGTAAAATAAGAATTCCGTTACAGGTACGTCCTATCGAATCAAATACTCGCATTTCAAATGTGCAAAACATCGATGCACTGTGATTACTTACCGATTTTCGTCAGTGTACCTGATGGAGGTGCTGCTGTCTGCAAAGAGCATCACGTCAACCAACCTGCAAATATTGTGCATGCATTATCTGGGCAAAAATAGTATTAGTATGTCATTGCTCTCACCACCATATTCACCACTGTAACACCACTGTCGTCATTATCCCCGCTGTCAACACTGCTGTGGTTGTCATTATAGTCGTCATTACAGTCCTTTTGGCTAAACAACTTTGTATCTATGTGTCATTGAGGCTAATGATCAGAATGACACAAAGCATGACTGATGTCCAGCGAGGACCTAAATCGCCCAGAAATCTTATTTTCTTCTGATTTCAGAGGAAGATGCGGCGACGGAGCAACGTCTTCGTGGCATAGAGCTACAACTGAAGGTTAAACCCAATGTTGGATTGACACATAATGTGCGCATCTGATTTTTCTGAAGTAGTTCTTCAATGGCATTTATTGGAACACAAAAAAATGAATCAGGTAGTTACATTGCCTCGATGCTCTGATGAACTTTGTGGAAGTAGGCTCGGCGACCCAGAGAATACCTTGACTGGAACATCTTGTAGTGATCATCTGCATCCTATAAAAAGAACCCACATGCACACAAAACCAACATGTAAAGATGAAAAAGCTTTTGATACAGGAACTAATCTACTCAATATGAAAAACCATGTATGAGTATGAGAGTGCTTGTGGCGCTGTGTTGAAGACAGGTAAGAGCATAGGCGTGCGCGTGACCGATGCTCCCAAGCTGAGTCAATCCCATGCCTCAGGTGATGTTCACATTGTTGTATCATCACGAAGTGCAATAAATCCCCTCCAAAATAGTACTGCAATTGTTGTGTGCACAGATTGACGAGTTGCTCCTGTTTGAATACGTGCGTACTCAAAACGGGCATTTGTGAGTATCCAAGTTTTACAGAGATTAAACAATTTCATTATCTTCTCAGTCAGACATATTTCCTCAACGGTCAATGCTAGTGCACTGTGCGTATAGGTGAGTCTCTTGTTTAAAGTGACACCACACATACTACAGGAATTTATTCGCAATTCAGGCAGACCCAGGATAGTTACGAGGTGGTATGTTACGCAATCAGGTTTTGGCAAACAAAAAACACGGTGTTTAGGTAGAGGCAAAAACCAACATTAAAAGGCAACACCACTATTGGAGAAATGGAAACCTGAAACTTATCAAGTATCCGATATGTGGACCAATAATGCAGCTTTCTGAATTGAAAAAAAACCAACAAAATTCTAAAAATTGACTCCCGTCAGGGCAAACTCTGCCGTATCCCGATCTGGCCGAAGTATCAGGCAGACTCAGTTTTGGAAGACCATTATCATGTGACTGTTATCATGTGACCGTTATCAAATTAATGAGCGTTTGAAATATGTGCGTTATAATAAACATTTCCAGTTTGTATGAATGAAAGCTTTAAATAACGACTTTTCTAAACTTCGAGAACGATACGAAAATGCATGCACCCGTCGGAAATCAAAATCATGTGTACAGAGAGAATATCCTCTGTATCCACAAACATTAGTCACACACAGTTATTATAAACGGGACTTTTGTCAAGGAATATATCAATTGATAAAGACAAATTGTGTAGATGCAAAAAAATGAGCACGTAGACTTCACTACAATACCGAAAGTAACAAATGTACTTTATTTTCTTTTCGTTTACGGTTTAATACTTGCATGGGCACTCGAGGTGGAGGAAAACGAAAAGGGAAAGCCCCTTTGCAAATGAAAGTTTGTACTGGCATAAAATGCGAAAATCTTTACCTTGTCTCGGGCACAAAGTCGATATCCACCTTCTGTCTCGATGGCTCGAGCGTGCATGATGAACCGACGGTAATCAAAGCTGTTGGGCATTCCCAGCATGAGCGAATCCCTGGCGATGTAGTCCCACTTGTTCACGTCGATGCCATTCTGTCTTTGTGCCACGATCTGGTTAGGAAAGAAGGAAGCGACGTGGCAACTGCACAAATTATTTTTTGTTGCTTTCAGCTCTTTTGTTTCCATGTGTGAACCAAATATGAAGTGTGATTTCCTGATTTACAGTGTATAATTATTTTGTTGTTTACACCAATAAGTTTTCTAATGTAATTTTGCGTCGACGACCAAAAGTACGATCTGGTGAGCTGCAGGAAGCAACAGTGTTTTTGTTTTTTATTTTGGGAGGCGGTTGATAAGCTTATTAATTTTCCTCAAACATTTCGGCAAAAAGAAAAAAAAAAGACAAACGTTGTTCGAAGCGAAGACATATTTCCTATCGATCTTTTTCCTGTACTCCCTCGAAGAGTGCTATAACTCCGTCGACTCAGTAAGTTTGAGGCCTGGCTTTCTAATAGTTCTGCACTTTAATAGTGTTTTTTAAATGCAATTTACGCTAAAATGGTCGTTTTCACTAACATTTCCGGACACTGTACCCGACTTCGACCATTTCAGCAGCGCCAATAAACGTCGTTTAGCTTAAGATTACACCCGAATCACGCGGACCGTTAAGGTGCATGGAGTACAGTACAGCCGAGCAAGACGTTTGTCACAAAACGCAGATACATTAACGCGGCCGGATCTTAGCATAACTCCCCGGGCGTGCGAAGTCAGTCAGGCGGAGTGGCGGGTGCGGTCTCGTTCTCGTTCAAATGCCGAGATTTCAAACTGAGATACTCTGTCCAATCGGACAGAGTACCTCGGGTACAGTGTCCGGAAATGTTGGTGACAACGACCATTTCAGCGCAATTAACACCTTCATTCTTAAACAATAGTGGTAACGCATGCTGTAGTACTTCATTCATCTGGAGAATGTGGATAATGGGAGAAAAAATGTATAGAGAAGACATGAAACGGAACGAACTGACTCGAGGGAGTAACTGCGACGAGGAAAAATAACCGAGAGAAAAATGATGGGGGAGAAGTGACCAGGGAATACAAGACAGGGCGAGAAGTGCCCAGAACGTTCATGGCTATTTCTGGCGAAGAGGATATATGTGGATACACTTGTGGGAGACAAGATTGTAACCCTTTCCAAGCAGAAACCGATGAAAAAAAGCAAAATTTCGGCATCAGACGGCAAGACACCACGCACTCCACAGTGATGGCTTCTCAGGCTAGAGTCGATGACGACACCAGTGGCCAGCACAGCAGGATATGTGTGGGTGTAGTGTTACTAGATCGAGTGAAAACTGACCTCATACAGGAACGATTTCTCCTTTCCCCGTCCTCTGTACTTCTGAAACACAACGCCAAAATTGCAAAACATACTTCTCAAACAAAACAAACAAATCAACCAAACAACGAAACAACCAGTCAACCAATCAACCAAACAAATAATGAACACACATGCACGCAAATGCACAGACACACACCTGAACGCACGCACACAAAATGAAAACAAGGCACGGTTGTAAGAACGATACTTCGTCTACCTTAGACCATTTCCAGTCGACCAACAATAAAAAACTGAATGTAGTTTATCGCAACAAGTGCATGATAAAACCAAACTTTTAATTAAACAATCGAACTAATTGCATTGGGAAAACTCTTGGTTGTTCTTTTTTCTGGTTGTGCCTGTGCAGAGAGGAGGTGGTCAACTTGACTGTAGATATAGATTCACCCACAGCTGTGAGTCAAAATGCGTGGCACAAAAAAGGGTAGAAATGATCGGATTTGGCCAAAACCATTATCCTCACCTCTTGTACACTTTTGGTGCCAGCGGGTAATGCTTCTTCTAGCATTCAAAAGATCCAAATAGTGTTGTAACCTGCCGCACAAATGTGGCTTTGATTATTCAGACAGAAACAATGAAGCACAAGGAACACAAATGACAGACAGCGAACAAAGAAAATGGTCTAACCTCTTTGTCACCTGCCTTTCCACGAACTTGCTCTCGGATGAACTGTATGTCTGTTTCAGTCAGGCCGTAGCGAAACATTTCTGGTCGCAGGTCGTTCTTCTCAATGAGATGGTCGAACATCATGTACGCGGCGTCTTCGTGCTGGGAGACAAACAATGTAGGGTCGGTACAGGTAGGAAATATGTAATAAAAAATATATTGCCATGCTGTCTGACCAAAACGCAGACACCCAAGTGCATCTTCGGGTGAAATACCCTTATTAGCAGCACACTGTCCTTGATAATTAACCTCTCGCAGCATCGCCCACAGGGCGAGTCACCAGCCAATGAGTGCATGTACTCGTCATCATCGTATGGAGCTTCCACGTGGCAGCAGTTTCCTTAGACAAGCAGACTCGTGCTGAGAAACAAACAATGCTTATAATTATACACTCCAGACAGAAAAATACTGCTATGGTCAAAACGTGTGCGTGGATTGTGTGTAGGTTGGAAGTTCAGTGATCATCGTAGGAAACAATTTATGACTGCAGTTTTCCATACCTAAGTAGAGTACTTGTTTGTCACAAATTTGGCTGTATGTGGAGCGATGGGAAGGGTTAATTACGCTTACGAATGACGGCCGTTTATGAATAGCTGTAGACATTCAGGCGAGGCCAAGCAACATCTATTGGAAACGTGCAGATGATTCTTTTAAATGGAAACAAAGAGAAAAGGCGTACTTTGAGAGGAAATGTGGTATCTCTTTTCTCTCACAGAATTGGATTACCTTCCACTTGGTGTTATTCTCTGTTGCATGCATGAATTCCTCAAACAGTCTGCTGTGCGGACCTTGGCCTAAAATAGAAGTTTTAAAAAACACCATCATGTAGCAGAAGAGTTCAGTACAGCAGGGGTAAACGTGTGCGATTTCTGACAGTAAAACCGATTCACACAAAACGAGCAAGTCTGCGAATGGGCGGACGGGAAGGCGGACAGACGGACAGAACAACGGACGAGGAGACAAAGGGACGGATAGTCAGTCAGACAGACAGACATGCAGACACACATACAGACAGACACACACACAGACAGACAGACAGACAGACAGACAGACACACATACAGACATACAGACAGACACACAGACAGACACACAGACAGACACACAGACAGACAGACAGACAGACAGACAGACAGACAGACAGACACACAGACAGACAAACAGACAGACACACAGACAGGCACACAGACAGATAGACAGACAGATAGACAGACAGACAGACAGACAGACAGACAGACACACAGACAGACACACAGACAGACAAACAGACAGACACACAGACAGACACACAGACAGACAAACATACAGACACACAGACAGAAGGTGAGACAGACAGACAGACAGACAGACACACAGACAGACAAACAGACAGACACACAGACAGGCACACAGACAGATAGACAGACAGACAGACAGACAGACAGACAGACAGACAGACACACACACAGACAGACAAACAGACAGACACACAGACAGGCACACAGACAGATAGACAGACAGATAGACAGACAGACAAACACACAGACACACAGACTGACAGACTGACAGACAGACAGACAGACAGACAGACAGACAGACAGACAGACAGACAGACAGACAGACACACAGTCAGACAGACACACAGACAGACTGACAGACACACATACAGACAGACACACACACAGACAGACAGACAGACACACATACAGACAAACAGACAGACACACAGACAGACACACAGACAGACACACAGACAGACAGACAGACAGACGCACAGACAGACACACAGACAGACATATAGACAGACACACAGACAAACACAGATTTACAGACACATTTAGACAGACAGACACACAGATAGACAGAAAGACACACAGATAGACAGGCAGACACACAGGCAGACAGACAGACACACAGACACACAGACACACACACAGACAGACAGGCAGACAGACACACAGACACACAGACACACACACACACACAGACAGACAGACAGACAGACAGACAGACAGACAGACAGACAGACAGACAGACAGACAGACAGACAGACAGACACACAGATAGACAGACAGACACAGACAGACAGACAGACAGACAGACAGACAGACAGACAGACAGACAGACAGACAGACAGACAGACAGACAGACAGACACACAGACAGACACACATACAGACACACAGACAGACACACAGACAATTAGACACACAGACACACATACACAGAAACTAACAAACTGACAGACAGACATTCAAAGAGAAAAAAAACAGACACAAAAGCCGACAGACACACAGACAGACATGACGACTGACACAAAGACACACGGACAGCCTGATGCACAGAGAGAGTCAACGACAGACAAAAAGAAACACAAACAGCCAGCAGGTCATATGTCATTGCTCTGAAATATTGGGGATGTGCTGCATTGTTCATACCAAGATCATGGCAGAGGCCTGCTATTGTGACACACATCACATCGACTTCATTGATGCCAAGTTCTGGCTGACGGGCTTTCAGAGACTTCACGAAGCCACTTGTCAGGAAGCCAACCCTGCATCAACAAAAAAGGAAAAGAAAAAAGCTAGTATACTGTTACGGTTCAGCGATGATTTGTTTTCTTGTATTGTTTGAGTTCAATGGCTATGTTGAGTTTTTGACGGGAACATGTTTCAACTTGGTGATTTGAGACCGGCTTGAACCGGTTGTACACCGATTTGGCGGTGATGCAATCGTGAGTTGATTGGTTAAGTTGGTGGCGCATGCGCTGTGAGTAACTCTGCAGTCGGAAAGTGCTCCAAAATTTTGTTCAGTTGACTCGCAGACTATCGACGTAAGCAGATATATTTCGAGCAGCTCCGTGTTAGGCTGGAACACATTAAATAAATTCTTCAAATCGTCCCCCGACCATCTGAAAGGTTGTGCCAAGAAGGACAGCGTTTCCCTAAATGAAGATCAAGCCTTTGCCAGACTCTGGAACCAAGTTTATCATCTGGAGAGTTTTTCATTGTTTGAGCACTCGCAGAGCGTTCAAGCCCATGTCAGTTCGGGTGTATAATTATATGTGTGTGGGTGAACCCACAGGTGTGAAATGGCCTTTGCTCTTGTCTCAATGGATAGCCTTGAGTGAGAGAGTGAATGATTGTTCACTTCGTGGTGGATATAGGTTTTAAGGAAACGAAATTCGTAGATGGAAACAGAGACGCTCATGGCATTTGTCGACGTGAATTTGTGAGTACCAAACTGCGTTCAATTTTTGTCGCGGATCAGTGGGAAAAGCCCATTGCCCTTCAGTCGAAAGTGGGGGCTGACCTGATTGATTGATTGATTTATTGGTTCCTATTGCATTGAACTTAATTACACCCCTGTTTAATTCTGATTAAAGATAATCATTGCTGAAGATTGTGTCACGTCATGCTGATGTGAGGAAAAAGAGAGTGAATTAATTGTCCCCCCCTTCCACTAGTGATACCCCTAGGCACGAAAGCAGAAAGAATGAGAGTGAATTGTGTGTGAGTGTGGAGGGAGGTTATATATACTAAAGATATTACCATAGAGATAAGCCATGATGCAGAATTATTTTCAAACGTTGAAACAAGTGGAAGCAACTCGACGAGGAGAGACTGTCTTTGTCCAATGGGCATTTTGTAGATTACGTAATTGACAGTCGAGCCAGCAGACATAGCCAGCTGAAGCAAAATCTTGTCGTTTTTGTTTATGTAAATTCTGTGAACGTTCGTGTATGCGCATATGCACGAGTACTGTTATATCTCCATGTATGTCACCCCATTAGTCTGTGCATGCGAATGTGTCTGTCTTTAGGAAGCATATCTACTGTATTGGCCGTGTTGTCGATTCTTACCCCAGGCTGTGTTCAAATCGGTTGTGGGCAGCTCCAGGGTACACAAGGTAGACGGAGCCCAGCTGTTTGATGTTCCTCAGCCTCTGGAACTCTGGTGTGTCCATGATCTTCACACACAGTGGGTGGAAATCCATAGGACCATGAACACAGTCCTGGATCAGCTATTAGTAATGAAAATATGGTTTCCACGTGTGTCTGTCTCACGGAAATATCACATCACGAAACCTGCTGAGTTACTGATTATGACCATTTAGTTTTTCCCGAGAGTGGTTATGATGTGAATAAGATGTTGTACATTGCAACGTTCGTATTAGTTTGTTAATGGGGGATATATCCTGTGCACGAGAAATTTAGCATATTAAATGGAATTCACCACGGGTAGACATACAATTTCCTCCGAAAGTAAAGTTTACGAAGATGCAAGTGAAATTGTAAATATTTACGAGTTTTCAGAAATCTCCAAGAGCAAATACATTGACTCGATTGTGTTAAAATCTATTCTATTAACTCTAGTCTTTTGTTTGAATATTGAATGAGGAAGCAACTATTTTCTCCGTCGTCTGCTCCTGCATTGACATCAACTTGATCACTTCCCATCGTTGGTTACACTTGAAAACGAGCAAGTTTACCGGGTAATTACTGTGGCGTGGGTTTGCAATGGAAGCTCACGTTTTGCAAATCCCGCACTAGCGGTGGTCTCTTTCTGTACATGAATCATTGTGGACCATGAAAGTAGACCTCTAAATCAAAGAGACAAAGACATTGCCTCTGTTGGATGACACGTCACCTTGGCGGGGACTGACTCCCTGTACGTCTGCAGTTTCGCCAATTCGACCATGATCTTTTCAGCAACGTCGTCTCTGCAATTTGAAGGGGGGGAACTCGGAAAGTGTGCATATCCTGCCCTGTTCGTGATGATTACGTAAAACGTGCGATGTTTAAATGAGTTCTGCTACAGTATCAAGTCGTGACCTTCCATGAATAGTGTCCTTCAAATTGAAAGTTTGCGCTTTTTCGTTACTTTAACTCGTCATTCTCATTGTGTTTTCAACGCAGAGGACTCTTTAATCTGTTTCCTCTGCCGTGTTAATATCGAGCCAAGGTCGCAAACGGCTAATTTATTTTCATAATACGGATTTATCAATTCTACAATTTGCAGCTTTTACTGGAATCATAATTCAAGATCAACAAAGCTATGTAACTTTGTATTATTTATGTTGGCCGCCATCAGTTGATATCAAAGGGCATGCAGAGAAAAACCACAATGACACTGGGTCTGCGATTTGCGAACGGCCACAGCCGAGCCTCAGTTCTGGTAACCGAAGACTGCAGCTGTGACTCCTTTTATTATGGCAAGGAGGGAAGCGAGCGAGTTCCGCTCCATTTGGGCGAAACAAGCGCCACGAGGAAGGAAGGACCTGCGCTAAAAAACCCTAATGGGAAAAAGCATGGCTCCTACCATTTCCAGAGTCACTGGGGACTCGATCAAAACGAGTAAACATTCGGTACATGGAAAGCAACATAGGAAGGGTATGTAAATCGATGTACAGGATGGTAATCGAAGAGAAAAGGCTGAATGTCGACAAGTGTAGGTATGGGACACTGCCAATTGAACGTATCAAACCTGGTCGTGAAACAAAACAACTGGGGTGGAGTGTACATCACAAACTACATGAATGGTACCCGGAGAGCAAACTCAGGGAAGCACGATGGACATCAGTAAAGCGTGAAAAGAGGGGCGGGACCGAACGTACAATTCGTAACAACGCCACAGACACGTGTCCATGAAAATCCCGACTGTACAAGGAAAGAGAAATCGGGGAGGCACGATGTACGCCAATCAAAAGGGAAAATGTTGGGCTGTTCCCAAAAGACAATGAAAACGTGAAAAACCGGGCAGATCCGAGATTACAATTCGGAAAAAGCGCCGTAAGCGCGAGTCAATGAGAAATACCGAATGTACAAGGACAGAAAAATTTGGGCACGGGAAGGTACTATGTACGTCAATCAAACGTAGAGAAGTGGGGATGTTCCGCAATTACAATGAAAACGTGAAAAACCGGGCAGTTCCGAGATCACAATTCGTAAAAAGCGCCGTAAACGCAAGTCAAGGAGAAATACCGAATGTACAAGGACAGAAAAATTTGGGCACGAGGAGGCCTAAGTACGTCAATCAAACGTGAAGAAGTGGGGATGTTCCGCAATTACAATTAAAACGCGAAAGGTGGAGTAGTTCCGAAGTTACAATTCGGAAAACGCCTGTCAATGAAAAATCCCAAATGCACAAGGAAAGAAAAATCGGGGAGGTACGGTGTACGCCAATCAAACGGGAACATTTTTTGGGCTGTTCCCAAAAGACAATGAAACGTGAAAAGACGGGCAGTTCCGAGATTACAATTCGGAAAAAACGCCGTAAACGCAAGTCAATGAGAAATACCCAATGTACAAGGACATAAAATGTGCGTCAATCAAACGTGAAGAAGTGGGGCTGTACCCCAATTAATTAAAACGCGAACGGAAGAGAAGGTCCGAAGTTACAATTCGGAAAACACCTGTCAATGAAAAATCCGAAATGTACAAGGACAGCAAATTGGGGAGGCCTGATGGACGACCCTTCAACGTGAAACGTTACAATTCGGAAACGAATCCGCAAACGCCTGTCATGCAAACCCACCAGTACAACAGCGCGGAAAGTGAGAGGCCCATGTGCGTGTGAATGTGCGCGTGCGCGTAGCAAAACGCCAATCAATAATTATCCCCGCAAGACAAAGAGCTGTGAAGAGATGGGTGGTTGGAGGGGCATGAGGACGGATGTAGAAATGAGAAAATGAGATACTCGCAATACTGTAAAGGCGTGCGTTCCGTCCCTCGTTCTGAAGCTGGAATGATCGCGTGGGCTGGCCTGCTAGTGCGGCAGAGAGCCGGGCATGCGCAGTGTCTGTTCTGCCTATGGAAATTCTCCAGTCCGCCGTGGTCACGCGGCGACCTTTGTTCTGGCGTCCCCCATAAATGGCCTTGCCCTCCGTGCAAAATCCTTTATGTTGGCCGCCATCAGTTGATATCAAAGGGCATGCAGAGAAAAACCACAATGACACTGGGTCTGCGATTTGCGAACGGCCACAGCCGAGCCTCAGTTCTGGTAACCGAAGACTGCAGCTGTGACTCCTTTTATTATGGCAAGGAGGGAAGCGAGCGAGTTCCGCTCCATTTGGGCGAAACAAGCGCCATAGCGCAGACAGCTGCAGGCTGTCTGCGCCACGCCCAAATGAAGAGACGGAAAGGAGAGTACCAACTGCCCCCCGTGGGCGTGGCACGAGGTGAAAATCACTGCAGATGAATAATCACTGCAGTTGTCGTAGAAAAAGCCATTTTCCCAATGCATGCCGAAGAGAGGGTATTGAGAGGGGTGAAGCGGGACAATGCGGAAGGCGTCGGCAATGTCCGTTTTTGCTAAGTAGCAGCCTCGTTGGGCGGAGAGGATGTGTGAAACTGCGTGGTCAATGGATTGAAAAGAAACTCGAGAACATTCACTGGAAATTCCGTCGTTGATGGAGCTACCTTGTGGAAAGGACAGATGGTGGATGAGGCGGTAAGCGCCGGGTTGTTTCTTAGGGACCAATCCGAGAGGGAAGAAAACCATGTTTGGAAAGGGCGGTTGAGAGAACGGACCAGCAATGCGACCGAGGGAAGCTTCCTTGAGGAGTTTTTGAGAGACCAAAGCGGGCAGATCCAGGGTGGATTTGAGGTTGGGTGGTATGGGGTGAGAGGCCGTACCTGTGAAACCCACCTGGAACCCCTCCGCGAAACCTGTGAGAAAGGTAGAGCGTAAGGACGGTGTGTAACCGGACAGCTAGTGGTCGAGTCGGTCAACTCGAACTGGGGTGGGGAGAGGGTCGCTGAGACGGGCCGGGCAGCTGTGGGTGGGTGCGCGAGTTGTGAGAGATTCAAAAGGATGGTGGTTGGGCGGCGGACAGAGCTGTGGTGGCCCTAGGAGAGCGGGAGTTGTCAGGGCGGTGAGGCACCGGGCGAGAGGAAACGCGGCAAGAGGCGGGGAGGGCCCCTCCCCCCACCACGGCAGTGAGAGGCTGGGTGGGGACCCAGACAGCGGAAGCATTTGTGTTGGTATTGGCAGTGTGCGCCAGATGGGCAGGAGCCTGTAGTGTGGAAGGACCTGCAGGCTCCCCGGGGGACGTGAATGGGGTGTCTGAGTGAAGTGGAGGGTACCGCTTCCTGAGGAGTGCGCCGATCGAGGGAGGCCAGCAGGAAGAGCTCGAGGTGGGTGTGACCCCAAGCGGCTAGCTTGCTCTCTAGCAATTGCCGAAAGCGTTCGTCGTAAAGACGCCAGTTCCCACCCTTCTGAAACAGCGAGAAGACAGTTTGAAAGTGATGGGAGAGGTCCGGGGGTGGAACTTGGGGTTGTTCGCCCAGGATTGCGGAGAAAACGTTCCAAGCCCCCAGCCACTGATAGAAGGAAAGAGGGGGTTTTGTGGAGGAGGAAGCTGGGACAACCAGCAAACGACCAGCGTCGTCTTGCTGAAAGGCTAGGTGCAGTCGAGACGGATCCGAATCGGGCCTAACGAGAGCGTGAAAGTCCACATATTTTCCCTCCCACACCTGTGTTTTTATTTTGATGGGGATGTGTGTGGACACCGGGATGGAGGCGGTGAGGGGGGCTGGTTGCGGGGATGTAAGAGAGGGGGGGGTCAGCTGGAAGGATGACGCACCCGCACCTGTGAGGAGGCCGGGGGTGGCGAGAGCCGCCGCGACGACCGCAGGTCCAAAGTCAGTGTTGGCCCGAGTCGACGGGGTGATGAGAGATACCGAGGGCTGTGTTGGCAGGAGTATGTGAGTGGGTGGTGACATCCTCTGCGATAACCCCGTGCCCGAAGACCGCGTTCGCCGGAGCTGGGGAGGGCCGGGGTGGGGGAGCGGAAGGAGCAGGTGGCCCAGGAGCCGTGCCACGGAGAGCGCTGTGGATGGCGGGCAGAATACGCGCCAGCACCAAGTCGGCCACCGCAGCCACCTGACTTGCGTCCAGGAGGGGAGAGGAAGCAGGCTGCAGAGCCGCGGGTGGAGGTGTGGGCAGGTTGGAGGCAGCCGCAGCGGTCCTCCGGCGTTTTCGTGGTCGACTGGAGGCCTCTCGACCTCCAGCAGACGCGTTTTTGTTGGGCGGCATCTCGTCAGCCAACGCGGCCCCCGGCCGCTCGTCGGGCTGGAGAGTAGGGCGTGATGGGGGGGCAAGCTCGGTGGAAAACCTCCTCGGGCGGCTCAGGTTACGCCTGGCGGCTCCCCGCCCTCCCGCCGAGGCTCTGCGTGTGGGTGGCACTGAAAGAGAGCAATGGCAGACGGCAGCAT
Organism: Theodoxus fluviatilis; assembly: GCA_034096865.1. Classification (NCBI taxonomy): domain Eukaryota; kingdom Metazoa; phylum Mollusca; class Gastropoda; order Cycloneritida; family Neritidae; genus Theodoxus; species Theodoxus fluviatilis. The sequence goes on from JAWQFJ010002238.1 coordinate 86,148, forward strand.
GGTAGGCGGTGGGTGAGGAGAGCCGAGGGTGTGGTGTATGCGCTTATGGTATAATAAAGGTTTTTCCGCCCGGAGGATAGGCAATACCACAGTAATAGCATCATCCTGTGACCAGCAAATGAAAACGACCCTGTCCCAGGGTCGAAGGAGGCCACAGGGAACCCCACCAAGATAAGGGGGAAAACAAGGGTGGGGAAATTTTATGAAGGACAGAGATAAGACCCATCCCTCCGCGCTCTGGGAAAAAATGGGGGGGGGGGGGGGAAGGGGTGTGTGGCGGGACGCAAGCACGACAAGGTCAGGGGGAGAGAGCAGCGAGGCAGGGGGTGGGTGGGTGGCAGGACGCCAGCAACAACGAAGTCAGAGGGAGAGAGCTGACTCTACCACCCCCAAACATGCCAGCATGGTGTAGGACTGGGAGGTTTCCACTGGACTGTGCGCTGGAGCGCAAAAAAGCAAGCAAGACCACAATTCCAGCAGGTGGGAGAGCAAAGGCGCCTCTCGCCTGGACTGGGAAGCAACCCGCGGCCCCGCACAGCAGACGAGATGCCTTTTCCACTGGAATGTGCGCTGGAGCGCAAAAAAGCAAGCAAGACCACAATTCCAGCAGGTGGGAGAGCAAAGGCGCCCCCCGCCTGGACTGGGAGGCAACCCGCGGCCCCGCACAGCAGACGAGATGCCTTTTCCACTGGAATGTGCGCTGGAGCGCAAAAAGCAAGCAAGACCACAATTCCAGCAGGTGGGAGAGCAAAGGCGCCCCTCGCCTGGACTGGGAGGCAACCCGCGGCCCCGCACAGCAGACGAGATGCCTTTTCCACTGGAATGTGCGCTGGAGCGCAAAAAGCAAGCAAGACCACAATTCCAGCAGGTGGGAGAGCAAAGGCGCCCCTCGCCTGGACTGGGAGGCAACCCGCGGCCCCGCACAGCAGACGAGATGCCTTTTCCACTGGAATGTGCGCTGGAGCGCAAAAAAGCAAGCAAGACCACAATTCCAGCAGGTGGGAGAGCAAAGGTGCCTCTCGCCTGGACTGGGAGGCAACCCGCGGCCCCGCACAGCAGACGAGATGCCTTCTCCGCTGGAATGTGCGCTGGAGCACCAAAAAAACAAGCAAGACCACAATTCGAGCGGGTGGGAGAGCAAAGGGGCCTCCCTTCCCACTGTACCGAGCGCCGGAGAGCACAAGAGCCGACAATGCTAGTTTTCACGCAGTGTGGCACCCCAGTAATGATCATAACATTTTTTGCACACATTGTAAAATGAACAAATGTCAGGAATCAGGCGACATTGTAAAATGAACAAATGTCAGGCAGTGTGGCACCCCAGTAATGATCATACAAATTTTTTGCACACATTGTAAAATGAACAAATGTCAGGAATCAGGCGACATTGTAAAATGAACAACTGTCAGGAATCAGGCGAATGAGAGCGTAAAATGTTTTGCACACATTGTGTAGAAATGAGAAAATGAGATACTCGCAATACTGTAAAGGCGTGCGTTCCGTCCCTCGTTCTGAAGCTGGAATGATCGCGTGGGCTGGCCTGCTAGTGCGGCAGAGAGCCGGGCATGCGCAGTGTCTGTTCTGCCTATGGAAATTCTCCAGTCCGCCGTGGTCACGCGGCGACCTTTGTTCTGGCGTCCCCCATAAATGGCCTTGCCCTCCGTGCAAAATCCTTTGTAGTTTCGTAAGGCGACGTAAACATGCACACGTGCATGTTCCTTCAGTTACCTACTTCAAGCCCTTTTCCTTCAGCAGGGAAAGGCTCCAAAACGCCAAATCTTTCCCCGTGAAGTCCAGCTCTGAAAAGGTAATTGCACACTCGCCTATGCAGGACAAATTATGTTTTTGAAAAGTCGATAGGTCTATTAAAACTATTTTCTTCATGCTGTATGTTCAAAGATTGCTCAATGAATGTTTCGCCTTGCTTTTGTCTGGTCTAGGTAAAGAATCATCAAAGTATGAACACAAGACCGCAAATCGTTGAAAGAATAAGGGAAATGATTTGCTTGGTCCATTCTACAGAGGCAGTATATCAAGATCCGTAAAAATGGGGAAAACTACTATTTAATAAGGCGTTTGATGGATTAATATTTAGATAAACATGTATATAGGTAGATAGGTGGGTACGTATGTATGTATGTGGATAGATAGATAGGGAGGGAGGCGTTAAAGCATATCTAAAGAAAATACACAATAAGAAATGTATAAACAAAAGGCATATCTATTTGATTCACACACTCTTTTTTCTGCTTCCCTGTGACAAAGATGTAAAACGTATTTTCCAAGTCAATCTTTCCCCTTTTGAATTCTCCGTCCTCATCTTGGTCCTCGCAAGCCACTTTCTCTCCTTTTAAATATTCTCTCAGCCCTTTTCTTGACCCCTTCTGTCTACTGCTAAAAAAACGTTTTCTACCTCAAACCCATGCCCCTCCTACCCCCCCCCCCTCCTCTCTCTCCCTTTTTAGACCCCCCCCCTCCCCCTGCCCAACCCCATACCGCTTTTCAACAACGAGCAATCAATGGAAAATAGTTTCACGTTTCTAGCAACACAATTAAAATTGCTGGAAAGGATTCCAAGCATTTAAAGAAAACTGCTGTTCTGTATCGAGAATACTCACTGGAAAGTGCAATGACTGCCTTAGGGAGAGAACACTCGTTGAAGTACCGGAGGACATCGATCTTTTCCCAGTGAGCCCATTGGTGCCTGTGTCCATTTTCAGTATATGGGTGTGTAGACTCGACCTGGACAAAAAAATTAAGTAAGCGTAGTTTTTTAACAACCAAAACCTGGGTGTATTGCACGCCTTTTGTTAGTCAGCATTCCGTTTGAGTTGATCTGAACTGTCGTCTACTCTTTGCTAGGATCCACAAATGTCATTCTCCATGACGACACATATATTCTTAATGTGAAAAAGGAAATGGATATAAAAGTATTGAACATGTATTTTGGACTTGGCTGGTATAGGAACCTGATGTCACTTACCTCCGAGACCTTGGAGACAGATCCTGTATGTGGATTCATCTTGGGCTTTTTCAGAGGTGGCTCCGATATTTCCTCCTTTTCTCGTTTTGGTGAATTTGCTTTGGAACAAATTGATGCGTATAGATACTGACATATGGCTACTTCTTGTACGCAGAAAAATCATTTGAATACACAAGGAGAATAAAAGCTTTAACCAAATTATGCATTGAAGGTATCGCCTGATTTAACTGAAAGGCTATTTGTCAAAAATCTGCTTGGGCTGCTTGGAGAAAAGAAAATCATTCCGGATTTCACTCATCGTTCACAATAACCAAATAGATGCAATATAAAACTATTCCTTATAAGTTTCTCACGTTAAGCACATTGCATCTCATCTCTAGTGGAAATGTGTTTGAAACGACATTTATTCCGACAAAACTACTCATGGCAGTTTTATTATGAAATTAAATATCAGCAGATTAAAGGTGAAAAATAGAACCGATTCGTAAATCGATTGTCAAAGAGGCTTAAATGCACCCCTCTAACAGCTATGCATATTTTTTTCGTGCAAGAAAAGTAAGAAGTGCAGGGAATGATGAATAAGTAAACGCAAAGGAATGAATGGAAACACTGTTACCCAGGTTTAACATGAAGATTCCTCAGAATAAATAGCGCTTTTTTCTCATGATTCCGACAATATGAAATAGGGAGACACGAATTATATATTGCGTTGTGGGAAAATGCGCCCGCAAATATTAAGAAATTGTGGAAATATGTCATGCTCAAAACCACGACGGTGTACATGTACATGGGCAGACTGTGAACCAGAATGGCAGTAAATTTTTCTGAGTTAATTTCATTCTGTTGAAGAATGCTCGCATGGCATGGTGTGCACGTTTCACACTAGTCAGATGCTTTCTAGACCAGAGACAGGCAGACTACCTTTTCGATTTTGTTGCATGTTCAGCTTTTGCCTCTTAATTTCGTGATAGCCGCTAACATATTCAAACACTCCACACCCCATTTACAAATTTTATCGCAAAATAACAACTGCTGCTTCTCAAGTATGTAGAGATAAAAAGGACTCTTAGACGTGAATCGCGCTAAAGTACCAAGAATATTTAATTAATACTAAAAGAAGAAAATGAAGGCGTTAATGAACAAATAGAAATCGCAGATATTTGTAGGAACATATGACTGGAAAACAATGCATTCTTTCACCTTTTCTTCCCACGAAG
>JAWQFJ010002238.1:95347-105347 GCA_034096865.1 Theodoxus fluviatilis
TATAATGACGTCTGTAATAATGTAACTGCAATGGCATCTGTATTTCTTGGGCACCCAATTTTACAATGCTGTGCAATAAACGTGACAGTGACAGACTTATGTACATAAGATTAGATATTAATTACAAGCAATAACTATTTTGGCACAAAAGTTACGAGGTACGTAAACACGATGTCCAATCCTACCAAATGCAACAGATCTAGCAAACTAGCTCTTTGTAAATGACCTGGTGCTGATTTCTGATACTTTAAATGGAGTGCAAGCCCAGCTTGATATAATAGCGAATAGCAGATACTATAGGAATGACTGTCAATATGCAGAAATCGAAGGCCGTAATATTTCGCAGTAGGGAAAGCATGGCAACTCACAAAAAGTGGCAACAAAGAGGACGAAATCTGACCCTGCGTATCAGGTCTGAATGTATCAGTAGGATGCTGCCAACAAACTTAAATGTTTACGTAGCTTTAACTAATTTTACCAGCAGAGCCGGAGTTGCACTTGGTCTATAAATAGTCGATCCTTCAAGCACGTAAGCTGCCAATTACTGCAGAGTCGGCGAAACACGTGAGTCTTACACATTCAGTTCGTTTTCTTTATGAAAAAACCCAACAAGAAGCGCTCTGGGATTGGACAAAAACGAAACCCCGAAAACGTCTTTTTCTTCCCTCGATACGTCACTTAATCAGCGTGGTTGAAATATAGGACTCCCTTCGATTGTACTCATGGGTCGTGCACATTTATTTACAACGCGTAAATTGATCTAAAGTTTGATGTTAAATTCGCGTAACTGATCCCATTCCCTCGTTTGAGTATCAAATCTTTAGTTTGCTTTATTAAAAAGTGGGGAGAAATCGAAAACAACATCCATATTCCGTTTGATGTTGTTGTAGATTCAAAGAAACTTTTGTGTTGGGCAGAACTGAATTAAAGTTCTCGTTGGTGAACTGCTAGCGCAGTAAGATATGAAGTTTTTTAAAAATAGTTTTCTCATCCAAATTCATCTTATGCTGTTTGAAAAGAATTTTAAACAAAAAGCATGACACTCTGTTTTCTAAATACACACGTCAAAACAAGCAAGGAAGGAATGTAATGAAAGTCTAGGTATGTAGAGGATTCAGTCTGCCTCGACTATATAATGATTGCACAAAAACACAATTTAGTTTATTTTTGTTTTTTGGCTAACTTACCTTCAGTGGACAATGATACTGCTGCCCCTGTGTCAGGGTGAATTAAAATCTCCTCATCTTCAGGTATTGCATGTCCTGAACGGCCAGCCATGGCGTAGGTCACACCTGATACATGGAAATGAACAGCAAACACGAGTAGAAACATCATGTTTCATACTGGTTTGCAATGCGTTGTTGATTAATATCATTCTGAACTTTGATCTACAGAAGAACCACACCAGGCGTCTGACAATGTTCACAGAAATGCATGCTTCGACAGGAAAAACAAATTGTCACCCATTTTAAATCGAAATAAATGCACGTGCACACAAGTAAACTTACAACACAAGCGTGTGCACACACTTAAAAGAACACAGACGATTTCATTACAACACAACACACGTCACACATGCATTCCAACACCAATAAAGCACTCTAACATAATCTGGTAGAGAACAGAAATGCATGCAGCAGGTCACTCTTTATAGGATGGAAAGCAACAAACTGCCATGATCCTTCCTGGAAAGATCATGCCCAACCTATCCCTTCCCCTTCATTCTCTCCCAAATAAACATTCACAACATCACGTCAACAAGGCAGGAATGTAAGTCTGAACCCAGACAATCAACCAAATACTGATTGTGACGGTTCAGTGTTAAATGTATAGCAAACCATTATTACCATTGGAGTTTACAGTGACCCCTCCTGTTGTTGTTGAAGGCGGGAAACGCCATGTGAAGAGCAGAAGACAGAAATTGTCAACAGAAGGATTGTGTGAGTAAGAATTGAATTCATAAGATACCGCCAATCATGATTCTATACCTTTTATTAAATTGGGCAGTGTTGATAAGATGCTTGGCAAGAAATTATTGTTTTAATGATATGTATTTTTTGGAAGGAACCGGAATGGGAAGTCTGCCATGTTGTACTACAGTGAATGTATATAACCTGTTCTGATTTATCTTAAGTAAATATTTGCTATCGCAGAATACTTTGCAAGGCTGAGCTGTATAATTTGCGTTACATGGGAAAGCTAGGTGCCATTTTATTCCAGAAAGCGACTACAGAGGTTGAAATCTGGCCCACAGCTCATTGGCATTGCTCTAACCTTGGCTGTATAAGCGCTTATGTTTAAATGCCCACCCACCATTCTCAAGCTAGTGAAGTTGGGAGACGACCCCCTTCACTGGAACGCCATTCTCCCATGAACGTTACTGGATGTCTACTTAGCGTTCATTGCCTGGACTATACCACCGTTTTTCTACCTTCTCAACACTTCATCATCTTTAGCCTTGTCTAGAGATTGAACTTACTCCTCTCCCTTCGGAGACTGTTTCATCTTGTCCCCAGGGGCTGTAAGCATGAGAGGGAAGTAACGCCTTACTTTGTGAGTAAGTGTCAACTTTTGAAGTAAAATCACTACTTAGGGATGTATGAGCAAAAATTGCTGATTCCTTCCTAAGTAACCATATGGTAAAACAACCTTACTTCTACTTCAGCCAGCACCCATGAGTACAGCTGCAGTGACAGCAAAGATTATAGGTTACACAAAGATAGCTCATGCCGATCTTTTGCTATATAAAGTTACAAGATGCTCGGAAACGCAGCGCCCCAAGCAGCTAGAACTATGGGGAAGTAATCACAACGCTTAGAGACATGTAAAAGTGCTTGTTTGTCGACGCGTTTCTGATGCGTTCCGATCATGTTTGTGAATACATTTACGGTGTAATGTGTAACAAAATGATTTGCTGCAATAATGGGGGTGTTTTGGCTTTGTTTTTTGTAGCAGGCGTTGTGAAATTTAAATATTTGGTTCATCGAAATGTGAGGCTATAGTCCGTTTCAACATTGCTCTGTCAGTGGCGACAAAGATTATTCGTCTGCTAGCCATCTAGGTACATACGGTGACGTTTGTTTACTTATCTTCTGTGAGTTTTGTGCAGAAAGTATACGTTAAAACAGTCTAATATGACTATTTTCGATTAGTTTTTAATCTAATTAATATTTTTGCATGCTTTAACGCGACCGGATCTTTGGCATTACTCCCCGGGCGTGCGAAGTCAGTAGCGTCTCCACTGACAGAGCAATGTTTCAACGGACTATAGCCTCACGCACATGCGCAGAACCATCCATTTCGATGAACCAAATATTTCGATTTCACAACGCCTGCTACAAAAAACAAAGCCAAAACACCCCCATTATTGCAGCAAATCATTTTATTACACATTACACCGTAAATGTATTCACAAACATGATCGGAACGCATCAGAAACGCGTCGACAAACAAGCACTTTTACATGTCTCTAAGCGTTGTGATTACTTCCCCATAGTTCTAGTCGCTTGGGGCGCTGAAGCATCTGTTGACATTGTGAACAAAGCTAGTTTTATCTGATGCTATGAAGACGATACATTTAAATTGCATTTTTGCTATCAAAACACTGTTCAGATTAAATTGCTTTTTTGTAAATGAGGAAATGTGTGTCGACGTATGCCAGGGTATCATAAGTTTGGTGGGGAAAGTGCTAGTTGAGGCTGGAGCGAGAACGTAAAATTATGTCAACATGAAAGATGACAGCGTTCATGTGCGTGTTTGATCTGCAAATGCAACGAAGGAGACAAGATAGAATATCGATCGCACGAATCCGCTTGATTCGTTCGATGATGGAGAAATATAAAATATGTTTATATTTCATCGCCATGAAATATTGGAAATCGCAGATGAGTTGCACGGGGACTTGGAATGCGATCATTATGCGTTATCTGCAAACAAGCAGACGACAGCCAAAAACACTTGCACATAATTATACGCACTCAGACGGGATTCCCCTTTGTTAGTTACTACATACCTCTACAGTCTCAACTATAATGCAACTCATCGCCTATGCATAGTAAGTAACGTCTGACGCAACTTCGAAAGTATTTACTTTAGTAGTAAGTCTCGCTCATTTGGAATTTTCCGCCCTTCTCATGCAAACGGCCCCAGGTGGTTTGATGATCGCCTCCATTGGATTACGCACTGTGAGGACGCTGATTTGGTGTGTTTGTGAATTGTGTGTTTTTCTTCACTGGATTCTTGGACTTTGGACCACAGTCAAACTCGGTGAGACTTTCTGATAATTTGTTTTCACAATTTTGATTGACGTGATTCACAAATCAACTTGGTCTGCATTTTGTTTAGAGTTGTGACATCGTGGGTTAATGAGTGCAAGCAACAATGTTTTTCCTGCTGTTTTTGGTCAGTTTTCATCAGTGTAGGAATTGTCTATTTTCTTATTTAAAATTCAATATTAATTCATTCCCCACTACTTCATGTTTTGATTTAGTGTTGTGCATATGGAAAGAATGACGAATGCATCACCTGGTATGTGCAATAGCCCCTAGAAACGAACTCGGCAGTTGGAGGAGGCTCTAAGAACACTTTTTCGAACTCGATCACGTCAGCTGCGCACTTTGTGATGACAACAGTTATTTCACAATACACTGCACACATTAGAAAGACACGGTGATATAGAACACTACACAAAATTCTTATTTAGGCGTCAGGACATCCTACAAATGACAGATGAAGTAGCAGGAGCCACAGAAGTTTTGAATAGAGCCAGACTAGGCCGCCGTGAAGACACACGTCTTCCGCTGGGTAACAAGCAGGAACCATCTGATTGGTTGAGAGGAAGTGTCTGACAGACAAGAAAAAATTGCACGTGTTTCGATTGGGCGGACACTTGACAGTGCTCTGCTTTGGGGACTTGCGAGTGCAATATTTCCTATGGAAAAGGCATCGTTACCAGAAATTGCCACGTTTGAGAACGCCCAAAACACTTTCTGTGACTTGCAAGGGAGATAGTTCCAATGGAAACAGCACTGTTGCCAGAAATGTGTCCGCGTTTTGGTGGCTACTATGCTGTTTTCATAGGAAATGTCGCGCTCACAGTTTGGTCCCAAAGGCAATGGACTCTCGTAATTTTGCATATCATGAATTCTTTCTGCTAATATAATTTTCTAATTATGTTGTTCCCAGACTAAGCGTAATATGTTGTAGACTTCCTTGCTGTCATGTTAACATTGATGGATTGTGTATCAGTAGTGAAATAAAACTTTTGCAAGCGTTGCAACCTCTTACTTTTTCATTTTATTATAATACACAAAAGGTCATCTTTATTCGAACCATACCTACACAAATGCCAGCAATTGTATATGCTTTCTTTTAGGGGCGAAGATTCCATGATAATTTTCCAAAGGCACAGCAGGCTAACTGGCTTGTTCAAGTGCCCCATCATTGCCCTCAGTGCCACATTTACAATAGAAATGTGGACAAACTAAGACAGGAGGCTGCATCGACCCTGAAACCATAGCAGGACTGAATCCATTTTGGAAAGGAGTTTTCAGCCATTGGAATGAGATATTAACAAAATTTGATGAGCCATCAACGGTAGAACAGGTCCTCTCTCAATCTTTGTGGAACAATCCTTCCCTGAAAGATAAGTACTTGTTCAACCTTGAGTGGTACAACGCCGGCATAAATTCAATCAGAGATATTGTCAATGTGAAAGGTCAACCAAAATTATTTTCTGAAATAATGTCGCAATACCAGATAAATGGCAATTTTTGTTATAGAGCAGAATAGTGCATAACATCCCGGGGAGATGGAAAGATATCCTCACATGCAACTGTAATAAAGCAAAGAGAGACATTACTTTGTTCTATGAAAATCTAACAATAAATAATTATTTACCTGCAGGACATTAAAAATGGTCACGAAACCTGTCCGACTACAACCTTCTATGGAAGAAGTATCACACACTAAATAAACGGGCCAACCCAGACACATGGACAAGATCATCTCAGTTCAAGCTTTTACACAGAATCTTACCTACTAATGTATTTCTAAAACCAATACGACTATCACACGATGACAGGTGCAGCATGTGTAGAAATAAACGAGAGACATTAGAACATGTTTTTCTCCTTTGTCCATTTACCAAGATTCTCTGGGACAATATTGAATTGTATATATATTTAAAAAAAACTAGACCAGGTTGTCAAATTCACCACTACCGAAAAATTATTTGGAGCTTTGCAGGGAAGTAAAGCAGTAAATCACATATTAACCCTAACTAGAAAACATATTTATTATTGTAAGCAGAAGGAGAAAAAAAAATATTCAACATTTGACTAGATAAATAATACAGGTGATTCAAAAAAAAAATATAGCGCAAAAATCGGCCAGACCCTTGAACATTTTAAGACCAAATGGAACAATTTTATACAATGAATTAATACACTGCACATTACAGTACATTGAATTGTATTGGAAATGCAACTCGACACAATTCGGCGCTGTGAAATCCCCATCACTCCATCTCGACCAGCATTCCTAACATTCCTTCTTCACCATCAGATGCCCTTACATTTCCTATTTCGCATACCCTTCATATACACCCCCCCTCTCTTTCACTCTTTCTCTCTTAACAACTTATAATACATCTCCTTCTCTTTCGGTTTTTTTCGGCTAGAAGGAGATAAACTCCCTATTAAAAAAAACACAAACCTTTCCATCCGCCCCCGACTACTCAGTAGACTTCCTCTTTTGCTGTTCTTTTTATGTAGATCTCTCTTTTGTCTAGGAACGAATTCATTAAAGTACTGGGATGATGATGCTGATGATTGATGCTGATGATTGATGCTAAAGATTGATGTTGAAGATTGATGTTGAAGATTGATGTTGATGATTGATATTGATGTTGATTGATGCTGATGATTAATGTTGAAGATTGATGTTGAAGATTGATGTTGATGATTGATATTGATGTTGATGATTGATGCTGCTGATTGATAATGATGAGAGCCGCAATGTATGCCTACCCCCCACCCCCACCCCCACCCCCACCCCCCACCTCCAACCCCCACCCCCACCCCCATCCCTCTTTGTTTCTTTCTTTCCGTATATAAAATTAAAAAAAAGAAATGTGGACAAACTTGGCAATGCATCAAGCAATCGAAGTCCACCATGTGTAAGTAAAGTACAGGTCAAGCCCATTGTGTCCTTGAGGTAGGATCGGAAACCAGGGAGTTGGAACATTCCTGGGCACTGTGCAGAAGCGTGTACGCCCGAGCAGCAAAGACTAAAGATGAACCCACGACACATCTTATAACAATCACTGCACCACATGTCTCTATGGTGGCGTGCTAAATACGTATGCAAAGGCAACGAATCTTTCCTGCAATGTTGACGTCTATGACATTAGTTATGAAAGCCCTGCTTACATCCCTGAAGTGTTGGAGAAGGTAGAACCTAGGGTTTTATTTATTTTTGCATGGCAGCACTTCCCATTGGCTTCGACTGGCTATCAGCAGAGGAATCTGTGGAAAGACACTCCCTTCCATCAATAACGTTGCCCAACAGTCAGAGCACAGAGCTGGGGGCTAGAGCCTGAGCCACTGCTGTAATGTGATTCTGGTAACACTGCTCTCACTACTAGTGTAAATTAGTATATGAGACTTCTTTCCGACCAGTTTTTGCATGTGTTCTGTACTGTGAAAACTTTTGATTTCCTCAAATCTGCACCGATGCAAAAATATCTTCATGTTGCTGTGACTGTGCTGCGTTGTTATTCTATTAAAACTACTCCCAGTACTAGTGTTGACCAGTACAAAATATATATTCATTTGATCAAGTTTTGCAAATGTCTTGTACGCATATACGCTTTTGACCTTTTTTCCTCGCAAATTTTCACAAAAGTATTCATGTTAATGCTGCTGCAGCAATGCAAAAATTTTAAGTGTAAATAAGGTTGCTATTAATGGTATTTCCCAGAATAAAGATTATTGTGCTTCGAATACCAGTGACATAATTTTCACGAAGGAAGGTAATTTTGCACTCAAAAACGGTCCGGTATTTTAAAGTCAAAGTTTTATGGTCTAACGTTGAACTTAAGTGGGTTATTCTTGCACAAAATGAGCAAAATGTGCTCGACGAAAACAATGACCATACACAGAAGAACCCTTACATATTCTATTGTTGGATGGATATCGCCGAGTGATTTATTCTGACTCTGGCAAGAAAGGGAGACATTTGCTCAAAGAAGACCCCAATTCGGAAAACGTGCAGATCCAGAGCCTGAACGTTGAAGCACCATTTTTGAACATGGCTGTCACCTCAGTATCCTATTTCAAATGGCCACAATTATTTTCTTTTTTTTTCTTTAACACTCATTTTCATATCTGCCAGATGGGTCTTTATAGTTGCCAAATGTACTCGTTACGCTGAGGGATCTATCTAATTGAGGGCCGCGTCGTGATAGAAGTGCAGCGCCTATTTTTTACTGGCCAAGATCAGCGGAGACAGCCCAGTGTGCGGGCTCAAGGTAAAGCCTCGTTCCAGTCTGTCAAACAGACCTGGATCGAGAGCACCTGCGCCGGAAATAAGGGATTATGTGAGGGTTGGGGTATGGGAGGGGGTAGTACGGGTTGAGGTAGGGGGGTTGGCGCGTACCTGCGTTTTGGGACAAGTGCGGAACAAAGGAGTGATTTTTATCGCGCCCCTTTTAACATTGGTCGGCGTAAATCACCAGCCACAGTCAGGAAAGTTATCTCAAAAAGCCGGCAGTTTTACATTGCTCAGTCTGCTTTATCCGCCATGAGTTGCTTTGAAATGAGACAGTCCTGCCTCGATGTCTTCTTCTTCTTCTTCTTCTTCTTTCTCTAGTCTGCCACCTTCAACAATGTGAAGATTCTGCAGACACCCGGTTTTTTACTCCTGGGTGGGGAGTTGTGCGTGCTGGGTATATTTCATTCCAAGATGCATTGGCTTCCTCTGTTCATTCACTTTTGCGGATTTTTTTACATCGTCACCACGCGACGTTTATATCTGTGCAATTATCACAGTTTGTGTGTGGGATATTTCCAGAGGAGACAATGGCGACTGGAAAGAAAAAGAATGCTTTTGGCCCAGGAAAGATGTTCTGTCAACAGAAGGTGAGTGTCTTCTAAGATTCTCTTGTGCTCATCCCAGATTTTCATGTGTAGTTCATTTGGTAGATCGCACGTACTGAAATTTCCTACTCATATACTCATATATGGTGCCGCATTAAGCAGCCTTTCACAAATACATACGTATGTTAGAACATTATTTTGTTTAAGTCATACTTTGTGTTGGAATCTGCTCTCTCTCTCTCTCTCTCTCTCTCTCTCTCTCTCTCTCTCTCTCTCTCTCTCTCTCTCTCTCTCTCTCTCCTTCTCCCCCCCCCCTCTCTCTCTCTCCTGCTCTCTCTCTCTCACACACACACACACACACACACACACACACACACACACACACACACACACAAACACACACACACTCACACACAAACACACACACACAAACACACACACACACACATACACACACACTCGCATACACACACACACACACACACACACACACACACACACACAAACACACACAGGCACACACACAGGCACACACATTCGCACACACACTTGCACGCACACACACACACACACACACAGGCACACACATTCGCACACACACTTGCACGCACACACACACACACACACACACACACACACACACACACACACACACACACACACACACACACACACTCCCCCAAGAGGAAACTCCGAGCACTCCTCGAAGTCAAGTTAAGCAGGCTTGAGCAGAACGCCGCATGATTTAGGACGTGAAGCAAGGTCGTCTACCCGAGAGCCACCTTTCCTGCTTTCTCTGTCCGCTGAGATCAGCCATGCAACTGCCCCACTTAACAACGAAGTTATGAAGGGGTACTGTTATTATGCTGCCGACACTGGCCCCTAAAGTTTTTTAATTTATT
>JAWQFJ010002239.1:0-11419 GCA_034096865.1 Theodoxus fluviatilis
TGTACTATGTTTGTTTCATGCCAAAGGCTATCACTTTGATCTTTGAATCTAAATGGTGCCTCCTGAGGTTACATGTCTGCTGCCTGAAGCCTTATTTGAGTGTTCTTAATGAAGCTGAAATCTTGAGGACCATAGATTCCAGTGAGTGACATCCAGAATTAGCAGATGAACAGTTGCCTTAGTGTAATAGGGTGACAAAACAACTTTGCTGACTTTACTTTCTGTGCATGAGCCGCTCCTATTTTCCAGTCTGTCACCATGTGGTCAGTTGCCCACTCAGCACTGGGTTCCTTTCATGGTAAACACCCTCTCCAATTCCTACCGAAGCCATACTGTCCCATGCCAGCCTCCGCTTTCCCACCTTCTCTCTGCACTTGAACGTCTTCCTTGCCACAACTCTGTTTCTTCTGGACATCTGGTCCCTCAGATGCCCCACTCTGCCCCCCCCCCCCCCCCCCCTCTTCCTACACGTGCCTGGTACACCCCCCCCCATCCCGCACCCTTTCCATCCCAAGCCACGCCTTTCTCTTGATTCCTCCTTGGATTTCTGGTTTTTGACTCACATGCGAAGCCAAAGTGAGTATGTACTCACCCGTTTCGTGCGTCCGGGCGTCCGTTTAAAACTTTAACGTTGGATTTTTCTCGGACACTATTTAGTCTATCAACACCCAATTTGGCATGATGGTGTATGATGACAAGGCGTCAAAAAACATACACAGTGACTTGACCTTGCTTCAAGGTCAAGGTCGCAGGGGCCATAAATGTTGTCTAAAAACAGCCATTTTTCACTTTTTCTCAATTTCCTCTGAAGTTTTTGAGATTGGATACCTGACCTATATATGGTATATAGGGCAAAGTAAGCCCTATCTTTTAATACCAGTTTGGTTGACCTTGCTTCAAGGTCAAGGTCACAGGAGCTCTTCAAAGTTGGATTGTATACATATTTTGAAGTGACCTTGACCCTGAACTATGGAAGATAACTGTTTCAAACTTAATAATTATGTGGGGCACATGTAATACTTTCATCATGAGACACAATTGGTCACATGTCATCAAGGTCAAGGTCACTTTGACCCTTATGAAATGTGACCAAAATGGGGTAGTGATCCACTAAAAGTGACCATATCTCATGGTAGAAAGTGCCAATAAGCACCATAGTGCTTCCTGTCTTGAATTAACAGCTTTGTGTTGCATGACCTTGGATGACCTTGACCTTGGGTCAAGGCCACATGTATTTTGGTAGGAAAAATGTGTAAAGCATTTCTTAGTGTATGATGTCATTGCTAGGTTTAGTTGTTTGACTTTGACCTTGAAGGTCACCTGAAGGTCAAGGTCATATAAAGGTCAAGGTCAAGCATGTGAGTCATATGGGCTTTGCCCTTCTTGTTATGAAATAAAATATATTGAGGGGACCGCTTGTGTTTAGAGAGAGTAGAGTAGAGCAGGATAGAGTACGGACTCATTCTTGCTTACTGAATAAAATGGATGTAATGGGAACTATCTGACTCCATGTCCCTCTGTGCCTCTGCCGCCCACCACTTGGGAGGCAGGGGAAAAGTTCCCAACCTGCACCATAGCCCCAGCAACGTCAATGCTGGTGCCGCTACATTAGCATACCTTTCCTTGGCCATCTGGGTCTCTGAGGCACTAGTGTCTTCTGCATTGAAACATGAGGCAGCTCAGAATGCGTGGGGGTGGGGGTGGGGGGGGGGGGTGGTGTTTCTTCTGGATTTGCATGTTATGTCAAAAAGGTTGGAGGCTAATATCCCAGAATGACTGAGATGAAGCTGAGTGCCTCCCTCGGTGCCAGAGCACTGAGAGGCATGGAGGGAGCTGGTTGTCAGGTCATCTGTGGCAAGATGAATTGTATGTTATGCCATCTAAGTTTTGAAGCTTCAGTAATTCGCTGCTATCACTGTTTGCATGGACTTTCAAAGAACATGTTTTATGGTTTATTTATATAACCCAAGAGTGCTGAATGTTAATGAAGGAGTAGTCAAAATTGACATGTGGCAAAGAATCAAAGGAAATTATATTGTCGTTGTTGTTTTTTATTGCGGTTTGACAATTGTTTTGTTTTTCAGGATGTATGTGTTTGGAGGATATGGCCCTCCATTTGACTCACTCCCTGGCTCACCAAAGCAACTGGGGGAATTTCATCCTGATTACACAGAGGAAGTAGGTTCCCATGCCTGTATGCTTGCATGCATGTTCCTGTTGAGTGTGTGTAAATGAATTTGCTTAGTTATCTGAAAGAAATTTGCTTGAATGTATGACTGCATTTATTTCTCATGATGTCAGTTGTTGCACCTGTGATTCTTAAGCATTTACACAATAGTCTGCAGTCAACGTCCCCCTGTGGGAGTGGGACTCGATTTAATGGATTTCATGTGACTGGTTAGGTGAATTGTACTAGACTTCACTGTCATGGAGAGTGTTGATACCTTGGTAAAGATGGGTGTTTATTAACGTTGTGGCCTTATATAGCCTACAAGGCTGATATACCCTTAAACTCCATCCATCCATCCATCCATCCATCCACCCATCCATCCACCCACCCCTCCGTCTGTCCATCCATCCATCCATCCATTCATCCATCCATTCATCCCCCCCCCCCCCCCCTGTGGGTCAGGGCTGGAAAGAGAGCCAGTGTGTCTCTCTACATGGTTTACAAAATGCAAATGGGGAGTGGAGTTTTGACTTGCTTGTGTTCCATCTGACATCAGTGATTGGGCAAATGTGACAGCCATGCATAGCCCATGATGGATACATGCCATGAACATGATGAAGCAGTGTTCATCCACCCATCCATCCATCCATCCATCCATCCATCCACCCACTCACCCATCCATCCATCCATCCATCCATCCATCCATCCATCCATCCATCCATCCACCCACCCACCCACCCATCCATCCATCCATCCATCCATCCATCCATCCATCCATCCACCCACCCACCCACCCACCCACCCACCCATCCATCCATCCATCCACCCACCCACCCACCCACCCACCCACCCACCCATCCATCCATCCACCCACCCACCCACCCACCCACCCATCCATCCATCCATCCATCCATCACAACAGGCAACTAATTTTATTTACAAAAGTCATGGCATTAGACATAATAATGAGAATGTGTACCATCTCTTAAATGTAGTTTTACATTCCCTTTCCCCTCTGTTAGCTGCCTCTGTTTTGCTTTTGGTTTTTTTTCTCTATTTCTTTCCTTCCCTCTGTTGTGAATGAAATTAGATGCTTCTTCAGCAGGACGTTCTGTTGTGTATTTTGCAGACTGTTCACTTCTACCTCAGAGGGTGGAACAACCAACTGTCAGTCTTTGACACTAGGACAAATGAATGGCACCAACCACAGTACCAAGTGAGTTGGTCCTTCCCTCTCCTTCTTTGACAGTGCCTCAGATGCTGTGTTGCAGCTGCTGCACAGCATTAGCTTGTGAGGGGATTCCAAATGTTAGTGGCTTGTTGCTGAAGAGTGTTGTTTTGGCAGCTTTTGTTAAGAAAAGTTATAAAGTTGTCAATGCCAAGTGTGCAATTCCTCCTCTTTGCCTTGCAGGAAGAGCTGAATCTGTATCTGTTGGAGCATAAAGACTTATAGAGAACTGCAAGAGTTCAGGAATCTGTTACCTGCAGTGACCAATCCATTTTCTGTCAGAGCTGCATCTGAACAGATCACATCATTTAGCTTAAGGTTTAGGTTGCAAAATTTCCCTTGTATGTTGTGCTGTCTCCAATTTTGCCCTGTGGCCCTGCAGATTGTAATCTTAATCCTTATCCAGCTAGTCATAGCATATGCTGCGAAAGGCCGTGAAATGTGCTTTCCAAAAATTTCAAAGAATTCAGCATTAACATTTTCTTAAAACGATGACATGGATTTGTTCTTTGTTTAGTTGTGAGTACTTCTGGGATAGTTTTTAATATATTTTGTTGGATAGTTAGAAGGGCGTGTGCAAGAGAAAAAGGTAGGTGTCTCATCCTTAAAATTGGACTTTTTTTATTGTGGCGCTGACTGACCAAACAGCTTCAATTATGACACCAGGGTAAGGGTTAAAATGCAGATCGCTGACAGACTTGGAAGTGCTGATGTGAAAAAGTACAACAAATGAGGGGCAGTAGTTCCATTTCCAGCGTTCTGTCTTTACTCCAGGGTTGCCCGCCTGCCCCCCGGGCAGCCCATGGCGCTGTGAGGTTGGGGACTCGAGTCTACGTCTTTGGGGGCCGCACCAAGGTCTGCAGACAAAACGACCTCCACTGCTTTGACCTGGAGAACAACACATGGAGCGGAGAGTAAGTGACCATGCAAGGTCAAGCAGTTGATACTTCAATGTAATGAAATAAAGTGTGTTACTTAAGGTGAGTTTACATTAGAGAAGAACAAACATAGAAGAAACTCCCCCCACCCCCACCCCCAGTTGCTCTTTTGGATCTGTTTATTTAAGTTCATGTTAGGCAGACAGAAGGAAATATATATGTTAGGCAGAGAGCAAGAAGGGGAGGGGGAGGGTAGTGTGTGTGTGTGTTGTATGTTGTGTGTTTTGTGTGTGTGTGTTGTGTTGTGTTTTGTTGTGTTGTGTTGTGTGAGTGGAGGGATGAGTGAGTGATAGAGCATGTGAGCAAGTGAATGTGCACGAGTGGGTTTGTGGTTGTGCATGATTGTATACATGCATGTTTTCGTTTTGCTTAAAGGAAATTGCACATCCTTTCAGCTTATTTAATCTGTGTCAGTCAAACAACTTGTGGATTAGAATTAGTCCTGAGGCCAAGCAGCTCTATCAGCCCTAGAAAAAGGAAGTGTCGACTACAAGTTCATACCAAAAAGTTTTGACATATTTTGAAAGAAGACACCTAGTACATGACATTTTGAGATACTCTAACTTTGGGTAGAATCTAAATAATGAGATTTTTCTGTTTTTGAAATTCGTTTTTCACGCAAACAGGTAAAAAGTTTTTTTTTTTAATATTGTGTTTTAACTTGTTGTTTTCCCCGACTAAAGTAAGTAGGCATGTTCAAATATTACAATAATTCATGTATTGGAGTATGTTAGTGATTTTAGGTTTAGTAAGCAATTAATTAAGAATAAAAAACTTGTTTGACTCAAATCATTCGAGTTGCCTCCCTTGATGATAGTCAACATACGTAGCAATGTGCACAGACCTATTCCTTCTGCACATCTCTTGGTTGCACAATCTCCACACAAACACAATGCTGTTGAAATCATTCCCAGACTGAATCAATGGAATCAATGTCTCCTTCAAAATACATATCAGTGTCAGAACCACTACTGTCAGTGTCACTTGTGTGGTCCATGTCTTCCTCCACCAACGCCGACTGTTTGTTCACACACCCAACACATGCACACAGTTGTGTGCATTGCAGAGAGTTGCGGTGGCAGCTGCTAATAAAATATAATTTTCTGTATAGATTATCCATTTCTCTATTTGTTTGTCAAATTTCAGGTTAAACTAATGTTATGACCATGGTTAATTTTGTTTCCAAAAAGATCGTTACTAGCATCCACTTTGGTAAGACGCCATTCTAAGAGTATCGCCGAAAATCTGGTTTAAAAAATAAAATACAATATTTGCGCACTCATTATCGCACTTAAACTTATGCGTATTTACCACTTTGTTCATTTTTCTACGTTAAATCTGTATTCTGGGGATTGTTTGAGCCTAAGATCACGTTCATTTGTTTTGATCATATACCTCCTACCTACTGATTTTCTTTGGACATTATTTATTTTCCCTAGACTGCCCCTTTAACTTGGTTTCGTGCAACAAGCAACACTATTTTCCTCACATGATTATGGTGTAAATGGACCTCAAATGATCAATCAGGCAATCAATCAACTAGTTTTCACTAAAATGTAACGAAAGTATAACGTTCAACTTACTTGTACAAATTTTTCTGGAGCTCAAGTCCCTGTCGATTTGCTTTTTTTAGATTTAGTCTTTCTGCACACAATACAGACAGGAGGCAGGGTATGCTCGCTTCTGGTAGTCGATTCTCGGCTGTTCTGTCCTTGTGGTCTCATTTTTTTCCTCGGTGAAACAGCTCCCGCAGCTTTACCCTTCTCAAAGCGACGCTGCGCCTGTTCGATTCTTCGTTTGTTTATGAAACGATTATACCATTACATGATTACAGGTGAAAGCAACGTGTTTCACTTTCAGGCTTTGATTGTAAAGCAAGAAGTTTCTCAGCTATCACACGTTCTTCGCCGTCTAAAGTACTCCACTGCTTGCTTGACCATATGGTGGTATTCCACTTAATCTTTGTGAAACTCGCTAAATATAGAGACGTAATGTCTTCGCAGCAGTGCATACGCGTATGCAAGGGACGCAACTCTGAATCTGGTAGACGTTTTTCATTGAGTTTTTTTCCCAACTTCTTTTAATTATCATACGTTATTTAGATTCATTTGAAAGTTAGAGTGTACAAAATATCAACAAAGAATATTCCCTTAACCCATGAGAACAAATATTTTTTGGTATGAACAACTATCCGAAGCTTTTGAACGATAGAGCTGCTTGGCCTCAGGACTAAATGACCTTCATTGCTTTAATGTTCTTTGGTTTTACATAATTTTTCTTTAATATTTCTAAATGCTTCAGTTTGCTGACACATTCATGGACATCTTTTAACATTTAAATGAAAATATATGTATGTGAGGAAATGACCTAATTTCTGCAAAATATGAAAGAACATCCCTAATGACATAAGGAGTTAGTACATTTTGCACATTTTTCCCCCTCTGCTTGTGTAAGCATGCTGGACTAGTAGCAGATTATATTCAGCATTTCTTTCTTGACTTGCAGACTTCATCCCAACAGCCAAGTGCCGTGTGGCCGATCATGGCACACCATGTGTCGAGTGTCAGACAACCTCATCTTCCTCTTTGGAGGCTTCACGGAAAAGCAGGAACCCCTCGGTCAGTATCTTCCTTCTCTTCAGTCACTTCTGTATAGTAATGGATCATTTCTAACACCACCACCACCACCCAAATTGGAAGAAGTGGGCTGTAAGGCTTACAGTAGTGAGAGTTTGACAATAGTTGCTGCAATGCAAACTGTCAGCAGATTAGTGGTAACACGAAGGAAAAATCACTCCCTTCTGTGTGCACCAGTATAAATTTGCAAGATGACAATAGTTGATAATGATGATGATGATGATGATGATAGCTGTAGATGCAGTTGTGTTAATGTAAGTGTGAGAGTTGTTTGAGGATGGGGATGGTGATGGTGACAGTGGTTGTGGTCACAGTAGCTGTTAAGGGGGGACATGGCGTACAAAAACGGATTAATAGAAAATAAATCATAACTCAGCAAATATGAAAGCTATACTAATGAAATTTTATACAGAATACAAACACACTGGAAGGTATATTTAAACAAAATTTTATTGCTGAAGACTTAGTTGTTCTTGTGTTATAGCAAAATAACTGAAAAATAAACATACCAATTTTCTCCCCTCCGTGAAATTTTAATTAATAACCTTTTTATGATCAACAATGATTGTAAACAAAGAAGAAGGTCTATATTATTCAATAAGATATAATAAGTGGATTACTAACACTTCTAAATAATTTTAGTGAAATTTAGAACAAGTAACCAA
This sequence comes from Theodoxus fluviatilis, assembly GCA_034096865.1. NCBI lineage: Eukaryota > Metazoa > Mollusca > Gastropoda > Cycloneritida > Neritidae > Theodoxus > Theodoxus fluviatilis. The sequence continues at coordinate 7,638 of JAWQFJ010002239.1, forward strand.
AAAATGTGCTCCGGGCATAACATAATTAAATTTTTACAAAAATTAAGCAAATTCAGCTACACCTTTCTGATTGGTCTTATTGAATGCAATATTTATTCATAAATATACACACACAATTTCAGAAAGCTATCTCAATCCTAAGTGACTTTATTTTTGGGGAGAAAATCACTACCGTAGAAATAAAAACCACATTATGAGAAAATTGACTTTAAAGTTTGAGAAAGATTAAACGTTAACTACAACTGAACCATAACAGATACAATTTAATAACATAACTCATTGAATGTGTCGTTTATTTGTTATCATTGTAGCAAACTTTCAACTTATTATCTTAATTCAAAATATCAGGATAATTAGGTGAAAAGCATCACCTGTAGCAAAACATTCCCGTTTTCTGTAAGAATCGCGTAATCACGGCAACTTCCGCCGTGATAACAGCTTCGTTCAGTGCCGTGTCTGTAGATGAGAACGCGATCGCTGTTGTATCACAACCTCCAGAGGCTGTTGACACGACTTAATTTCTTTTCTGGGCTTGCTTTTTCCGTCCATTTCTGCATCTTCCGTGGAATTGTCTCGATCGAGATAGCGCGAACTTTCGCGCGCTGTAAGCGCACTTCGGAAAGAACCGATGTTTGCTTCGGCGGCCGACGTTCAGGCCGGAAACAGCCGAAGTACGGTTCGGCCGTTTCCGCCTACCACTTCCGCCAGTCGAAGTAAGGTTCGGCCGTTTCCGCCAGCCACTTCCGCCTGATCACGCTGTGATCACGCACACAAGCGGCCAATCAGAGCCTAGCTGAGAGACAGGCCGTTATTTCGAAGCTTTCCATTGGTTTGCACTGGCATCCGATTTGTACTTCGTGTGCCTTCGGTAATTATTCTTCGGTACCGGAAACAGTTGCAACGTAAAGCCGGGAAATGAAGCTTCGATGCGATACCAAACATGTGGCGTTCTTTGGAAGGAAGATGCTGAAACTAAGCTTTCAAATCTGTGCATTTTGGCTTCCTGGTTAGTACTTTTTTTTTAATCTAGCGGTGGGTACCTTACAAAACAAATTGGTTTAAAATACTTTGAAACCTAAGCCAGCAAAATCGATCGCACACACGTGTAGCGGAGATGTTGTAGATTCCAAATCCGCGCTTAACACGAAACTCAATTTCTGAAAATTTTTTATGAAATTCTGCAGGCCGTGTCCCCCCTTAAAGAAATGGTGTTGACAAAATCAGTAATTAGTTTATGATAGTCTATGTTAATGTTGATAATTATGATGAGTTTAATGAGGATGATGATGATGATAATATTGATATGATGATGATATGATGTTGATGATGATGATGCCACGACAGTTGACAAGACTGCCATCAAGTCGGCAAGACTGCAACCAGAGTTAGCAAGACCTTATAATCTGCCACGACTGTCGACAAGACTCCACCACCAAGTTGACAAAAGTGCGACTAGAGTTAGCAAGACCTCAAAGTCTGTCATGACAGTCGACAAGACTCTACCATCAAGTTGGCAATAGCACAACCAGCCTTAGCCCAACCTCATAGTCTGCCATTACAGTTGACAAGACTCCACCACCAAGTCGGCGAGAGCGCGACCCGAGTCAGCCAGACCTTGAAGGCATCAAGATGATTAACAGTTCTTTTCAGGACCATTAATTATCAATAAAGAGTGTGAAAACCAGGTGCTGGTCACCTCATTTGAAAACATACCTTTTTTTGCCAGACCATGGCACTCCATTTTATTGTGTGATGATGATGAATAACCTTGATGACAATCTTTATATGTTGACACAGGTGACAGTTGGCTGCTGGATGCGAGTAAAATCCAGTGGACGAGACTCGACTACATTCCTAACCACAAGACCCGTCTCTGGCACACCATCTCTGTCACAGATGATGGCGACATCCTCGTCTTTGGTGGGTGTGCCAACAACATTCTCCGCCGTGGTGAGATGAATGTAAGTGCTGCTGTCATAGCATGTGCTCTCTTTCTTTATTTCGTTTAGTTTTGCTGTATTTGGTTGAGCTGAAGTAGCAGGATACATTTGATAGAAAATAAACAGTGTGATTGTTATACTTCTTCATTTACTCTATATGTAAGGTATGTACAGGTGTATTTTTAACTTTTTGTAATGGGATGTCTCCTCCTCATCCACTTGTAGTTGAGATAAAGATAGTTGCATTTAAGTATTTAAAGTACTAAGTGATATTTTAACTCAAGAAATATAGTAAGAAATACATTAGCAATATTTCTTCTGAACAAGCTGAATTAGACTGTCTTTGATACTCTTTTTTTACATTGTTACAGGAACACACCAACAGTTTATTGCACTTCAGATTCTCACCTCCCAGCCTGAAAAGGTGATATCATGTCACTCCATTTTGTTGCCAATTGCTGTTTGTTCCTTCTATATGCTCCCCTCTTTCCTTTGGAGACTTCTTCCTGTGGATGTTTGTAGGTGTTTTTTGACTCACATGCGAAGCAAAAGTGAGTCTATGTACTGAGCCGTGTCGTCCGTCCGTCCGGGCGTCCGTCCGGGCGTCCGTCCGTCCGGGCGTCCGTAAAAAACTTAAACGTTGGATTTTTCTCGGAGACTATTAAGTCTATCAACACCAAATGTGGCATAATGGTGTATGATGACAAGGCCTCAAAAAACATACATAGTGACTTGACCTTGCTTCAAGGTCAAGGTCACAGGAGCCATAAATGTGGTCTCAAAAACAGTCATTTTTCACATTTTCCCAATTTTCTCCCACGTTATTGAGAATGGCGACCTTAGCTACAAGTGGTATATAGGTCAAAGCAAGCCCTATCTTTTGATACCAGTTTGGTTGACCTTGCTTCAAGGTCAAGGTCACAGGAGCTCTTCAAAGTTGGATTGTATACATATTTTGAAGTGACCTTGACCCTGAACTATGGAAGATAACTGTTTCAAACTTAATAATTATGTGGGGCACATGTTATACTTTCATCATGAGACACATTTGGTCACATATCATCAAGGTCAAGGTCACTTTGACCCTTATGAAATGTGACCAAAATGGGGTAGTGAACCACTAAAAGTGACTATCTCATGGTAGAAAGTGCCAATAAGCACCATTGTGCTTCCTATGTCTTGAATTAACAGCTTTGTGTTGCATGACCTTGGATGACCTTGACCTTGGGTCAGGTCACATGTATTTTGGTAGGAAAAATGTGTAAAGCATTTCTTTGTGTATGATGTCATTGGTAGGTTTAGTTGTTTGACCTTGACCTTGAAGGTCACCTGAAGGTCAAGGTCATATAAAGGTCAAGGTCAAGCATGTGAGTCGTATGGGCTTTGCCCTTCTTGTGATCATATGTATGTATGTGTGTGTGTGTGTGTGTGTGTGCGTGCGTGCTCTGATCCGCCAACCTATCTGCTTTAAGGGAAATTTGTTCTCCCCAACATCCGGCATTCTGCCCAGCCTCAAAATAGTTTGCTATTTAAAAAAAGTGTCAAGGTCCTATCAGCTGAGACTTCTCTGCTTGAGAAATGCAAACAGGCCACTGCCAATGAACTGAAATAAATCCTTGATGCATCAGAGTGAATACAATGTTGGAAAATCAACAGAAAGTCAATTATAGTGACAACACTTTTATTTTCATATGGTAACAGAAAGAAGAAAAAAGGAAGAGATGACTTGAAATAAAAATTGCTTATGTGTGTTTCAACACTTTTTGTTTGAGTCAAGGTTTGGAGTGTGATGGATTCTGCTCAACTTTGCCATATTCCACTCCAGACATCAAACAGTTCTCT
>JAWQFJ010002239.1:11441-23575 GCA_034096865.1 Theodoxus fluviatilis
TGCATTAAGTATTTAAAGTACTAAGTGATATTTTAACTCAAGAAATATAGTAAGAAATACATTAGCAATATTTCTTCTGAACAAGCTGAATTAGACTGTCTTTGATACTCTTTTTTTACATTGTTGACAGGAACACACCAACAGTTTATTGCACTTCAGATTCTCACCCTCCCAGCCTGAAAAGGTGATATCATGTCACTCCATTTTGTTGCCAATTGCTGTTTGTTTCCTTCTAGATGCTCCCCTCTTTCCTTGGAGACTTCTTCCTGTGGATTTTTGTAGGTGTTTTTATGACTCACATGCGAAGCAAAAGTGAGTCTATGTACTGAGCCGTGTCGTCCGTCCGTCCCGGGCGTCCGTCCGGGCGTCCGTCCGTCCGGGCGTCCGTAAAAAACTTAAAACGTTGGATTTTTTCTCGGAGACTATTAAGTCTATCAACACCAAATGGTGGCATAATGTGTGTATGATGACAAGGCCTCAAAAAACATACATAGTGACTTGACCTTGCTTCAAGGTCAAGGTCACAGGAGCCATAAATGTGGTCTCAAAAACAGTCATTTTTCACATTTTCCCATTTTCTCCCAGTTATGGAGAATGGCGACCTTAGCTACAAGTGGTATATAGGTCAAAGCAAGCCCTATCTTTTGATACCAGTTTGGTTGACCTTGCTTCAAGGTCACGGTCACAGGAGCTCTTCAAAGTTGGATTGTATACATATTTTGAAGTGACCTTGACCCTGAACTATGGAAGATAACTGTTTCAAACTTAATAATTATGTGGGGCACATGTTTTACTTTCATCATGAGACACAATTGGCCACATATCATCAAGTCAAGGTTACTTTGACTCTTATGAAATGTGACCAAAATGGGGTGGTGAACCACTAAAAGTGACTATATCTCATGGTAGAAAGTGCCAATAAGCACCATTGTGCTTCCTATGTCTTGAATTAACAGCTTTGTGTTGCATGACCTTGGATGACCTTGACCTTGGGTCAAGGTCACATGTATTTTGGTAGGAAAAATGTGTAAAGCATTTCTTTGTGTATGATGTCATTGGTAGGTTTAGTTGTTTGACCTTGACCTTGAAGGTCACCTGAAGGTCAAGGTCATATAAAGGTCAAGGTCAAGCATGTGAGTCGTATGGGCTTTGCCCTTCTTGTGATCATATGTATGTATGTGTGTGTGTGTGTGTGTGTGTGTGCGTGCGTGCTCTGATCCGCCAACCTATCTGCTTTAAGGGAAATTTGTTCTCCCCATCATCCGGCATTCTGCCCAGCCTCAAAATAGTTTGCTATTTAAAAAAAGTGTCAAGGTCCTATCAGCTGAGACTTCTCTGCTTGAGAAATGCAAACAGGCCACTGCCAATGAACTGAAATAAATCCTTGATGCATCAGAGTGAATACAATGTTGGAAAATCAACAGAAAGTCAATTATAGTGACAACACTTTTATTTTCATATGGTAACAGAAAGAAGAGAAAAAAGGAAGGAAGATGTACTTGAAATAAAAATTGCTTATGTGTGTTTCAACACTTTTTGTTTGAGTCAAGGTTTGGAGGTGTGATGGATTCTGCTCAACTTTGCCATATTCCACTCCAGACATCAAACAGTTCTCTTGCACTGCTTGGGTGGTTTGTAGAGGTGTGTGTGTGTGTGTGTGTGTGTGTGTGTGTGTGTGTGTGTGTGTGTGTGTATGTGTGTGTTGGGGGTGTGGGTGGGTAGTTTTCTGTGTTTGGCTTGGGACCTCATGAGCAAATGTCCATCTTCCCCCCCCCATCCCCCCACCACCCACCCCCCCCCCCCCCCCCCTCCCCTCCCCCCCAATTACCTCAGATTATATTTTTGTTCAGAAATTTGAAAGTTTATATCCGATAGTCCTTGATGGTCCTTACAAACTGATGCCTTTTTTTCTTGCCTTATCCATCACTCTCATGTGTGGATTGTTGAGTCATAAGTGTACAGTACATATGGTTTGTTTTTGTAGCATCTTGGGCCTTCATCATGACCTGTTGGCATCACATGCCCTCTGCTGTTAGTAGGTTGTAAATAGAGTTCATCTATCCTTTCCATCCATCCACCTGCTGTAATCTATCACTGCGCCAGCCCTTCTGAAACAAATGACTTCCATTTTTCCTTCCTGTCTCTCTGCCTGTCTGTCTGCCAGTCAGTCTGCTTGCCTACCTGCCTGCCTGTCTGTCTGCTTCCCTGCCTGTCTGTCTGTCTGTCAGTCTGCTTTTCTGTCTGCTTGCCTGCCTACCTGTCTGTCTGTCTTGCTTGCTTGCCTGCCAGTCTGTCTGTCTGCCTATCTGCCTTTTTTCCTGCCTGTCTGTCTGACTGCCTGTTGGTATGGCTGCCAAGTCTAATCTATCCAAACACAGTCCTTCCCTGTTCTGCTTTAGCATGTTGTCTGTCTGTCCACATGGCTGACTTTACTCCCATCCCCTGACTTGATTAGGTGTGAATGTTAATGTCCTGAGCAGAGTTCTCTCTGCTCCTCCAGTGCTGGTGAAGGCAGGCAGTTGTCTGCTGCCAGAAGCCTCAAGGTATGCTGAAGGCTTGTTTCATGGTTTGCATGTTCATTTTTTTGTACAATGTTTTGAGTCTGCTGACCGTCTGCTTTCTTCATTTCCAGGCTCAGTCTGGAGGCGGCCTACACACAGCGTGAGGTCCTGGAACCTCTCTGGGGAAATCTGCCCACAGTGCTGCACAAGCAACTGCTCTCCAGAAAGCAGGCACAACAGTCCCTAGCTGTCCACTTTCCTGAGCCCTTGCTCCAGTCCTCAGACATGTCTTGATGGCCGCCATCACTCCCTCCCTCCCGACCTCTCCCTCCATGTGTGAACTGAAAAAGGCAGCCCTCCTTTCCCCTTGCTTCTCCATGCTTCCCTCCAACCGACATTGTGATGTACATAAGCTATCAAGTGTGATGCTGTGCTACAGATGGTCTGAGGCAGGCAGTGGTCAAGTCTTCAGTTTGTGATATGCGTTTGAAATGGGAAAATGAGGACCTGTCTGTGTGACAAAGCTTCCGAGTGTTCAGAGGATGCACCACTGGGAAAAACTGGTCCTAGGAAAAAGTGGCTACTGGGTTGAGGCTAATGTTCAGTCCATTATTCTTCCAGTCTGAATTTCTGGCGTAGTGTGATGGCTGTGTGATAAAAATAAGTAACACCATGCAAGGAATGCTATGGGATTGCATGCTTGTAGATGTCACTTTATGTGCATACTTGCACCTTGATGTACAAGACAATTTAACCATAATCACTGTGTTTTACTCACAAAGACACTAACCTCATGTGCAGGAACAGTGGTCGGATCATCTGCTGAAGCTTGATGCTGTTACGCCTGTGGTGAGAATGCAAGTTGATAGTTGTGACTAGTTGTGTGTGGTGAAGTAGTTTGATGCCTTGGTTTTGTGCACAACCCGACACATTAGTGGCTGTAAATGTGATAAAAATCTTAACCATGAAATAGTTTTAACATCATAAACTGATGGAGTTAGTATAAATTCAATATGTATGCACAGGTGAGGTAGCTACTCCCTAAATGATGTTAATTTCTTGCTGTAAATATGAAGCATTGTGTAGTTTTTATCGTATGACATCTTTCGTTTTTAATAAAACTTTTCTTGGTTGCATGCATGTGGTGAAATGAGGAAAGAAATGACAATGTAGCCAGTGCAAGAAATATTGCAATAGAATTTGATTGTTTTATCAGGTTACTTTTCAGACTGTAGCAAGAGTTGTGTCTTTCAGTAGTTGGTTGCTGTTTGTTCATGTTCTGGGGCTGGGTTTGTCTCCTGCAGCAAGTTTTCTTGGACACTTTCAGACTTGACACCATAGCTTTGTAGAGCCCTGACATCTCATGGTAGTGTTCTCTTGGGGATCCATGCTATAGAATGTCAGTCACCTCGCAGTGATTGAAACTTGAAGGAATGTAGGACAGCTCAGTAAAAAAGGATCTGCAAGCCATCTGTAGTGAGAAATGGGTGCTGCTGGGGGTCAGTTCTTGGATACAGAAGTATATAACTCTGGTTCAGGCTTTTTCTGTTACCAAAGATTTGGCCCTGGAACGTGAAACTGACTGCAATGAAAAAGTATGATGATCCCCACATACTGATGATACTGCATTATATTGTCTGGACTACTGTATGGAAAACTGTGCTGACAAAACTAAAGACACCAGGGTGGCATTTAGTGTGAACATGCTTGGTGGAGGAGGTGATTCTATGTAATGAAACGCCTACAATTGTACAGACTCTTTTGATCATTCTGACTGCTACATACACATAGTCTAATACTGAAACCATAGCATATTTGTCACAAGTTAACAACCAGCTACGCTGATGAACACGTCATTTTGAAGATCAGAATTAGATTCGTGACTTGACCTGCAGGCAATTATGTGAGGCCATTTGCTGCCATGGTTTATTCCAGCTTACAATGACTTGACTGCAACTTTCCATCAAGGTGTACTCGTGAAACGCAGCATGCCTCAGTCAATCTGGAGCAGTATGATGATAAAGTATCACGACTTCTACGGGAAAAACCTCCATGGGTTGTCTTGACAGCTCAACTGCGTAGTGGCTGCTAAGAACAACATTCTAAAGCTGACTTCTTTGCAGTAACTACTTGCTCTCTTAGCTACTTAGGGATGTCTCTTTTCATTGTTTAAACTGGCCACTGACTTGTGCTGTTGCTTAATTGTCTCAATATAAAATCAGTCATGACATTTTAATGCAAATAATGTTTGGCTTGAACTATTTCCAAAGCATGTTTCTTTTTGTAAGCTTGACCTTTCTGCTGACCAGCTGACAGCCAGCTGGTGCAAGGTTTGCTTGGAGTATGTGTGTGGCCTGTGGTTTCCAGGATGGTACGTGGTATGTTATTCCCACTAGTTTCGCCTTTGACCAGCTTGCTGATGATTTAAACCAAGTTCCTGGAACTTTCCAGAACAGCAGAATGTGGTGTACTCTTCTCATCAGTGCCAACTTGGGTCACCTTGTCTCCGAGTGTGGGCAGTTAGAGGGTCAGCCGGCCAAAAGTTAACACTGTTGTGGGCAGGATGGCCATCTGGGATTTTAAAATTGTGTTTCATTTCATGTCACTGCAGTGATCCTGCTTTTCGGCAGTTGTACAGCTACAAGTATAACGGTTTAGTCAAAGTGATAGAGGTCTGGGATGCAGGCATCCAGCAGACTCAGAAAATGTGTTTACCTTTCTGTTACAATACCCCACCCACCCCACCACAGTTCACCCGATTTTCCTTTTGTTCAGATGTGGCTGGTGTACATGTGATTTTCAGTGCAATGACTTTATTTGCTTGCTTCCCCCCTCATCAGGTGTAGAGTAATAGTTTTGACCTGGTAGATGCAAGGCATGGGAATGTGGACATCTGATAGTGTGGCCAGCACTTTAACATCTGGCTGTGGACACTTCCATGAAAAACTCTGCTACTTGCAATTGATTAGAAACTATTTGGAGAGCATTCTGAAAATCTCCACAAGGCAATCTACAGTGGTCTCCAGGCACTGATGCTGTGAAACCAAGACCGAGTGCCAATTCAAGGACTTCAAAATGAACTGTGACAGTGTGGTAAGTATGCCATAGGACATTCACTCAAGATAAAAAAACTGCAGAAGAGCTTTATTAAATGAAAAAAATTCCATGACATGGTCTGTCAACTCTTGGCCTGTGGGTTTGATCTAAATCAAGAATGTTCATGTTCCATGGAGTCGTCACGGATTGTTCTTTTTGCTCTTGGCCCAAGAAAGTAAATTTTTGTTTCTTATCTGTGTATAGCAGATGTGTGCTGGTTTTTTCTAGCCCTAGTAATACTCATGTACTGTGTATTGTGCCCAGTTGCAAAGCGAAAAGAAACAGAATGCTCTTTATGCTGTATAGTGAAAGGAAAGTGAGAAACCACATCTGTCAAAAGTTGGTGAACAGAAAACTATTTTGCTGACAGACTGTGGTATGCCTACAAATGATAGATATGTAATGAATTTATGCAAGCATGGTGTTTTGTCTTGATTACATTTTGTATGGCTCAAAAACCATCATATTATTGCTCATTTAAATCTAATGGTAACCTGACTCTTTGTATGCAAGTGATTCTTTTTCCAGCTGTTGCCAAGTAAAAAATTCTGAAAACACTGCATGAAAACTTGGCTATTTTTGTCTCTGATGTAAAGACCAAGATTTGATGACAGCTGGGGATGGGAAGTTTGACCAACTGGCGTGGAGTACTTATTGGCAGAAAACTGTCAAGTGACATTCTCTCAGAGACCAGCCAACCCAGGCATCGCACTCACTCCAGGATGCTGTTGTATACAGCAGCAACACGACATTTCTGTTGACCATTATTACTCCAGGGGACAACTGGATGCTTTTCTCTAAATGTGACCCATGTTCACAAGCTGTCTTAACTCGCATGCAGCAAAAATGCAGTAGAAGCAGACAGAGGTGATGAGAGTGGATTTTGTGCATTTTGACTTTTAACTTAAGCATTACTGACTCATACATACACTTAATTTTCATAATAATCGAATGTTGGAAAAGTTTTTTTAGCTTAAAAACACCAACAATTGCCCTTTATTGCACCTACCCTTTCTGAAGTATACATTCTCTTCCTCCATTTTGCATTTTTAGTTGAATAATAACAATCATTTGTTGTCAAGATCAAATACTTTTCCATTTATTTATCATTCTCTGTTCAGAAATAGATTTTCTCCACCAACCTGCCAAATTTTGAGCTGATGCATGCATTAAAAAAACCCCGTTGCTAAGGAAAAACTGGATACAGCTGTTAAATCTTTGATCCATGATTTCTCAAAATAGCCATCAGTACATTACCTCTCTTTGAGTGAGCATAACTTGTTCAGTTTTTGAAGTAGAAGTTTGATTCTAATATCAAATGAAAGATACATTTGTGGAGGTTTTGAAAAAACATATCTCAAAATCGAAATGTTGTGAGTTAAGACTCGGTTTGTGAAAACGGGTCACAAATACTGTATGTTGGGGTGTTTTCTGCCCACAAATACTGTATGTTGGGGTGTTTTCTGCTTGATGTGCAACTTCAAAGTCTACTACTGCATGACAGATATGTGATGACTTGCACACAATTAATGGTTATAAGCTCTCTAGGTTGTTTTGACCCCTTGACTGATCTGGTAATTGAATGAACCAAGTTCTTGGAGAGGCTTCAATTTCAGGCAGCATGCACCTGACTGATGTAATAGTTAAAATTTTATGATTATTATAGTTTTTTATAATATTATTATTATTATTATTATTATTATTATTATTATTATTATCTACAGATTTAAAAGACAAGGATTCTCATCTATTGGTTTGTCATAGTTCATACATAAGTACAAATGATTAAAATGATAGTTTGATAAAGAATATTTATTTAAGCTGTCAGGAATGTTTCTTTTTTTTAAGTTCATATTCTTTATTCAAGAATACAAAAGCTTACATAACATGCATATTAACATAGTGGTAGTGGGTGGTTGGGGGGTAAGGGGGGGGGAGGGAGGTTCTGCCAGAATGGACAGCAAAGTAATACCAATTCATACCAAATGATTAATGATATTAAAGTCTCTAATGCAGGCAGTTGTTGCAGATGATCAGCCAGTCGGGTGCTTCCCACCAACATGTTTTAGCATTAACTGCCTGGATTCAAACATCTTTCCAAGTATCTGGCCATCACACAACCCCACCAACATGTTTTAGCATTAACTGCCTGGATTCAAACATCTTTCCAAGTATCTGGCCAGCACACAACCCCACTAACATGGTGTATGATAATCACAACATTTCTCATCTGAAGGCCCCATTTCTTTGGGTACAACAAGGATGAAAGAAAATAGCTAAACATTTTCCACAGTTTGGGGATCTGTGTTTTGTGATAAGTTGCAATGTGTATTTCTTGCTAGGTTCCGCATGCTCTCAGACACATACATTTCCATCTGATTTTTCCCCCACTTTCTTTTTTTCTTGTCTCATGACAATTTGGGGCAAAGTACCAGAACGAACATTTTCAATGTGTAAAGTGTGCATGCATGCATGTTCATGCACACACATGTGTGCACATGCAGATACCAGTGTACGCACAATGTACTTGCCACGGAGTACGAGTGTGAAAGGCTGAAACATGAACAAAGCTCCCTGCAACTAAAATGAAAATGAAAGGGGAAAGAACTCTTTAAGGTATACCTCCCTTCAGGTATGTATCATGTTGCTGTTGAGTTATAATACTTCGTGGAATTATTGGGACGGGCACGCACTATTGCACACACACCTATGCACACATACCTAGATGTGACTTGTATGGAAAGATTTATACGTCGAACTCCATTGCTACCTTGAAACCATTTGTGTGAGCAATAACTACAATACTTCTCCTTTTTCCATTACCGTCCCCATGGAGTCTGCTCATGAGTGCAGCATTTATTCACAGAGGAGCAGAGATAATCAGGTCAGTGCACATTCGCACATGTATGTGTGCATATGTGTGTGTGTGTGTGTGTGTGTGTACGTGTGTGTGTGTGTGTGTGTCTGTGTCTGTCTCTGTGTTTGGTGTGTGTGTGTGTGTGTGATGTTTTTAAGTGTGTATATTTGTGTGTTTGTGTCTGTGTGTGTGCACACGCGCACGCTTGTGTGTGTGTGTGTGTGTGTGTGTGCGTGCGCGCGCGTGCATGAGTGCGTGTGAAATTTGAACGGTTATCTTTGTGCCAAACGATACACTTCAATGCTATGAAAATTCACGCACTGGTTTGCAGGGTCAACTCCTCCCGTATGCATGACAATTATGTTAACTACAAAAATATAAAACCAAAATGTTTGGGTTTCTGAAAGAAACACACTTATATGCAGTAGGAGGCCGAGATAAGTATTTCCTTTGATATGATGTAAAAGATCCCCGGGTTATGTATGATGTCGAAGTTCAGCCATGTCACTGCTATATCGTGCATCGAATTGCATTACAAATAACATCTTGCTCTGAATTAATGATGATTTGTAATGCTCTTAGCAAATCCATGCTAGTGCTGCAACATTCAGCCGGAGCCGTTCGTATTCGCATTGCATGTTACGTAACTAAAGGCGCCTACACACGTAACGGTTTTCAAGCCGATTTTGCTCCCGATCCGGTCTGACCGTGCGTGTAAAAATCGGGTTGACCACCACACGCAACGATTACACCGATACCACGAACTTGAGCGATTTTCATTACGCGAAGCGATGTCAGAATTTAGAGTTACGTCCCTTCGCTGAGCCATGGAAACGACGCTTTCAACGTGTAGGCTGTAGGTCTGCGAAGACGCAATGATAAAATTCGATCCGCGGACATATGCTTTCGGCGTGTAGATGAATGCGTCTGACCTGCATTGCGAATTGTAAAATGTACCAGCTTTCACGAGCTATGGATGCATTCAACATACAGCTTTGATAAATTAATGCCAACACTCGCTTTCGATGCGTAGGCTGTAGCTTCCTTGTGTAGATCTATATCGCGTCGACCTGCATTTGCAATTTTAAAACGTGGGAGCTTTCCCGACCTATTGATGCATTCAACATACAGCTTTGATAAATTAATGCTGTTCATGGTTTACATTTTCTTTGGAAGGGTTTTTATTATCCCCCAAAATCAGCGTTTTCTGTGCGAACATGCACACAACGAAAGCCGCTGACACTGACACTAGTGACAGATGCTTTCGCGTGAAGGTGCATTGACCTGCATTGCGAATTGTAAAATGTATGACCTTTTTTTTTGGTCATATACCTCCTACCTACTGACTTTCTTTGGACATTATTTATTTTCCATAGACTGCCCCTTTAACTTGGTTTCGTGCAACAAGCAACACTATTTTCCTCACATGATTATGGTGTAAATAGACCTCAAACGATCAATCAGGCAATCAATCAACTAGTTTTTACTAAAATGTAACGAAAGTATAACGTTCAACTTACTTGTACTAGTTTTTCTGGAGCCCAAGTCCCTGTCGATTTGCATTTTTTAGACTTTGTCTTTCTGCACACAATACAGACAGGAGGCAGGATATGCTCGCTCCTGGCAGTCGATTCTCGGCTGTTCTGTCTTTGTGGTCTCATTTTTTTCCTTGGTGAAACAGCTTCCGCAGCTTTGCCTTTCTCAAAGCGACGCTGCGCCTGTTCGATTCTTCATTTGTTGGTGAAACGAACGCGTTTCACTTTCAGGCGTTGATTGTAAAGCAAGTTTCTCAGCTATCACACGTTCTTCGCCGTCTAAACTACTCCACTGCTTGCTTGACCATATGGTGGTATTCCACTTAATCTCTGTGAAACTCGCTAAATCTAGAGAAGTAATGTCATCGCAGCATTGCGAAATGCACTTGTCAAGCGCCGTTGTTTAGGTTAGAAACTCGTATGCAAGGGACGCAACTCCGAATCTGGTACCGTCAAATAGGTGTTTTTCATAGTTTTTTTTCCAACTTCTTTTAATTATCATACGTTATTTAGATTCATTTGAAAGTTATAGTGTACAAAATATCAACAAAGAATATTCCCTTAACCCAGGAGAACAAATATGTTTTGGTATGAACAACTATCCGAAGCTTTTGAACGATAGAGCTGCTTGGCCTCAGGACTATGCAGAACTGATTGCACGAGTGATCTCCAGGCGCTCATTAGCACTAGACACACGGCTGCAGGCAGAGCGGTGTTATTCCCGGCTTCCTGTCGCGTGGAGTGCACATGCACTTTCGCTCCGGCCATTGGAGTTGCCATGTCATCTGTCATCTGGCTCAGCGACTCCCTTTCCTCTGGCAGCAGATGCCCTCTGTCTGGGTAACGTGAGCTTACCAGCATTTGGCGAGATGCCGATAATAGAGCGAGTGTCACTACCAGTATGTGGAAATTGCAATAAACATGATAGGGTTGATAGTTTTCATATTGCAAGAATTCTCTCTCTCTCTCTCTCTCTCTCTCTCTCTCTCTCTCTCTCTCTCTCTCTCTCTCTCTCTCTCTCTCTCTCTCTGTTCTCTCTCTGTTCTCTCTCTCTCTCTGTTCTCTCTCTCTCTCTCTCTCTCTCTCTCTCTCTCTCTCTCTCTCTCTGTCTCTCTCTCTGTCTCTCTCTGTCTGTATGTCTGTCTGTCTGTCTGTCTGTCTGTCTGTCTGTCTGTCTGTCTGTCTGTCTGTCTGTCTGTCTGTCTGTCTGTCTGTCTGTCTGTCTGTCTGTCTGTCTGTCTGTCTGTCTGTCTCTCCCTCTCTCTCTGTCTCGCTGTCTCTCTGTCTCTCTCTGTCTCACTCTCTCTCTCTCTCTCTCTCTCTCTCTCTCTCTCTCTCTCTCTCTCTCTCTCTCTCTCACTTCTCAGTCGACAGTCGAGCGGTGCAGACGTGGTTCGGTTCGCTCCAGTGTATACTCTGTACACGGTACACAAACCTAAGGGAATCGGCTTTGTAACGGAAGGGTTGTTTCTGCGTAAACGACGATGAACTGCCCGTGAGTTTTTTGCAGACATTTTCTTTCGATTCCAATGTTATTTCGTGCCTTACTCGACTTTGACGGTTTCGAAAACGCATACCTGAGTAGTTTACTTGCAGACGTAAAGTGAAACAGTTGCTAAGTTCCTGCTGCGTGAATTACTGCCCCGTTTGTGCTAGTTTCTACATGGTGTCAGAAGCGGGATCAATGCCCATGTTCAAACAAGTACTATAAACTTTATAATTTTGATTCAAAGTTGAGTCTTCGCACGTTGAATGCCTTAATCTTTTCGTCCTCCGACACGTGCAAGCTGTAAGATTACCGAGGCTCAGCGCATACTGTTCAGTTTATTTCTTCCGTCCTCCGACACATGGAAGCTGTGTAGGCGAGGTGTGGCACAGTGGTTACAGGTTTTCTGAAAGCACTGTATGTGCACAGTGGTACTGATCCCCCCTGATCATCATGGAATGTTTGCGCAAACCAGACCCTTTGTCATTTGAAGACAATGTGGCTGAAAATTGGCGACATTTTGAATCTGACTTCAACATATTCATAGAGGCAGCATATGGCGACAAGGATGAGAGAACCAAGTCGTACATCCTGCTCAATTTGGCTGGCAGAGAGGCAATCGAAAAAGCTAAAACTTTCACTTATGCTGTTGAAGTGAA